>CM076580.1:251587337-251712408 GCA_034641835.2 Pinus albicaulis | reverse complement strand
GTGATGCTTGATGTAGCGGGTGATAGAACCGCGAATGAACAATGGAGTAGAGCGTTTAGCACCAATAGTCAAATTTCAACACTTCATTTTGAAACCTAAGGAAGCAGGACTTTGACATGGATATGGTTTCCTGACAAACTCTAATGTTTTGCCTCAAACAACACGCCTGACTAAAATCAACTGAACAAGCGTTGTCAAACTTACTTGGAGCAAATGAGTTGAATGGAATTTGATTTTTTGTGGAGCCTTGATGAATTTGTGTCTTGGAGGGCTCTGACCGGCTGCTTGCCTAAACCGGTCACCTTCGCGTCTGTGGATCGCCATGCGAAGAAAAATACGCGCGGAAAGCCACCCAGTAAATGCGGCAGCATTTTGTATGCGCGGCGCTTTTACCCAAGCGCCTTGCTGGAACAATTACCTGATCTTGGCTCCAGTATTGTTCCAGCACTCTATACTAAAGATGAAGCTTTCTTTGAACTCTTGAACAAACCAGCCTTTCAAACAATGAAAATATATTTATAAAGTCATGGCTCTCATTTTCTCTTTACGAGAGACCCACTTTGTAATGTTTCAAAATTGGCATTTCTTCACTTTTAATACAACTCTTGTTCTTCAAGTTTCCTTTTTTATTTTGGGTGAATTGATGGCTTTCTTGGTTGATTTTACGAGGGATGGTGGCATGATTTGGAAAAAGGATGACAGAACTGCATGTGAAGTACTTCATGGCAAAAAACTTTAAAAATACATATGTATTACAAACAATTAATTTGACGATTTCTTCTTCAAAACGAGGTTTTGAAGAAGAAACATCCTTGAGCATTGTTAATGACGAAAATCTTGAAATGAGAACTTATTGAAGACATCCTCATGGCTGCGGGCATTGACTGACATTTTGAAGGCAAAACCTAGACCTAGTGGTGAAAAACTCTTTTTAACCAAAATACCATCTATGAGCGTAAATGAATGAAAATCACGTTTAATGAATTTTGATAAATTTTGAGCAACCTAGCGAGGGTACAAGGCGGGGAAACTAGAAAAGAGACCCTTGGTCAGGATGATGGCATGCCCTAATGGAATGCGGATGAATGAGTGGAATGAGACACCTAAAAATGAAATGCAATAAGAGAAATGATCTGCTGACGGAGGGATGCAAAGACGACTCTAACGTGGCTCAATGGGGATGGTAGGTCACAGGAGGTGCCAAGAATGGCGGTCTGCGGGAAGTGGCGGTGCCTTCATCCATTAGGCTATGGAGTCCATTATTTTGACAAAGCAACTCAAAGCTGACCATTTGGTTATTTGGTGAAACTTTGACTCAATTTTTAAAACGAAATAAATTTGAACCAAACCGACTGAACCAGACTCAAACCAAAGCTGAAATCCTTCTTCGAGTTATAGCCTTCATCGGGCCCCAATCGAAGAAAAGACCACGGTACATACTTATGTAAGGAAATTTAAATGAATGATATATACAATGACAATGTGATCGTGAGAAAACATCTTAAATGGTACCGCTTCGACGATGAGCCATTGGCCAAGCCCTCTGGACGGTCTTCACCATTCGTCTCATTTAAAAGAAAAGGCGTTAGAAAGCCTCGATATGTTGCAATCTTAAATGGACCTTTCCGGATATTTTCAAACTTACCATGTTTACTTTTGTCCTCATTCCTAGCATCCCACTTGACACCACTTCCTCCAATTGGAACTTGTCACTTGTCGCTTTCTGTCATAGATTTTCTTGATTCTCTCCACCAACTTGAATGTGTTGGAGAGAGGCCTCTTCTCTCGTTTGCTGCAAATGAATCATCGATTTATCCCTTCTCTTGCCATATGGCTTTCTCCACGCGACTACCGAAAACGTACGGAATAACGAAGAGGTAGGAAACATTATATCCAGTCCATAAACTAACTCAAAAGGGGGACATACCAATGGACTTCTTTTGACTCACCAAAACCGGCCAAGCGCATTTAAGCGACTTCTTATGCAACTCTTCTTGTTTATGTCCAACAAATTTTTAATGATGTTGACTAAAATTTGTTGGAAGGTCGCCAATCGGGTGCCTTGCGGATGATAGGCGGTTGAATGCCCCAAAAATGATTTTATACTTGCCACAAAACTCAATAATATTTCTTGATTTAAAAGTTGGTGCATTATCGGTGATCAATTTATAAGGCTTTTAAAACGAGACAAAATGTTGTTCTCAAGGAAAAGAAATGATTCTTGAATCGTGCTTTGCCTTGTAGAGCCCAACTTCAATCCATTTCGTGAAGTAATCGATCGCCGAATTAGGATCCATCTATGATGTCACGAAGAAGGAGGATGGATCTCTCAATAAATCCAAACCCCAGCTATTTTAGGGGTGCTTACCTCGATAGGTTTAAGCGGAAAAGGTTTTGTAATTTCGTATTTCGCTTCGAAAAATACGGCACTCATGGAAGCCTTTCGGTTGTTTTATACACATCGGCAAACAATGTCGGCCAATAGTATCCTTGCTCTCAAAATCTTATTCACTTTTGTTTTCAAAAATGGTGACCTACGTGGTCTCCTTTTATGGAAATCCTCCGTACCTTCTTCGGGTTTCTTCCTCCATAAACAGTTTAACAAAGAAACACCACCGGATCTTTCAATAAGGTGCGAATTCAAAATACAAAATTTTGCGACCTTCAATTTCAGAGTTCTACCTTTGTTTCCCCTGTAGTCATCTTGGGCGGTGATGACAAATTTTGAAGAACATACACGATATACGAATACCATGGGAAAGCAACAAACATTTATGATACACAGTGAATTTTTATCATCACCCTCATCGGACATAGCGACAATCGATTTATGTCTAGCGCATGCAAATTCGATTCGGCCATAAGCTTCACCGGCTCTTGTCCCTTGATAAGCTTCGTGCACCTTATCTCCACATCATACTCGAGAAAGATGCGATCACTTGCCTCGTCTTCCTTCCCGGAGATCGATGCAGCCACTAAAACATCTTTCACGGCGATGGGAACATAAGCAAAATATTAGAATGCAAAATGTATACCGGAGAAATCCTTTAATGCTTTTACTAATTACAGGAGCTTGCTTCTCAATGATGTTGTGCTTCAGGGTTGCGTCTCTTATAGTTCGGCCCAAAAAAGCTATTGGCTTCTGTACCCATCTCTTTTCTTCATTAACAAAATTTCTGTTAATGGTATCATAAAACCAAGAAAAATAAATAAAATCTTGGGTGTATTCAAGGTACACAGTTAACATCGAGTTGAAGATAGTGCCAACTTAACTAAATTAAAGAAATTTACCGCCTCTTAGGTCCACTTCACTTGGTTGTCCTTTTCGACATATTTGTTATTTCTCATAAATGTTCGGCAAGGTTAGGGACAAAACGGTAAAAAGTTCATCTTACCATTAAAAGACTGAATCTCCTTCTTCCCATTCACCAGGAGGGTCAATTTGCTGGTGCTTCAACATGTCTTGGATCAATACGAATGCCATCTTTTGAAATAATGTGACCAGTAATTTTCCCTCATCCATGGCAAACTCAGCTCTTTTTAGGATTAATGGAGACACCATATTTTACACTTTTGAAAAACAACTTTCAAAGTGATACATATGCTCTTCATACGAATTGGAAAAAACCGTCAAATCATCAAGGTATATAACAAGGAAAACATCTTTCTCATTCGCAAAAGCCATGTCCATCGCCCGGCTGAAGAGATTGCTGACATTCTTCAAACCAAATGGCATCTTGGCATAGTGGAAAGTTCCCCCACGGAGTGGCGGATATTGTTTTGTCACGGTCATCCTCATGGAGACAAAAATTTGGTTATATCCAGAATAACCATCGGAAGGTAGTCGACATGCGATATGTTCAACTACTAGGCACCAATATATGATCCACGTCTTGCGACGATGGATAATTTTCCTTCAATGACACCTTGTTTATATTTCGAAATCAATACACAATCGAATCTCCTGTGTTTTCATATGCAACACTAAATTGGAAATCCAATCGAGAAAATGCGGTAAGACGATGATTTCTACTTTTTATATTTTATTTTACTCCTTCTCAATCAATGGCGACAACTTCGGATTGATTCTTCTTAGCTTTTTATACGAAAGGCTTAATTAGGCTTGATTGGGATAGTGTGCTAAATTATATTGGTGTCATACATATTTAAATACGAATAATCTGACGAAAGCATACGACAAGCAAAGACAACAAACTCACATATTTAGCATTTACCTCCGGTGGCAATTGTTTGGATAGCTTCACCATCTTGGGGTCTTGGTCATCCCAATATTTACATCTTAAACTCCTTTTCGATTGGCCGTAAGGTTGGTTTCTTGTACATCATCACAGTCGAAGAGATCTTCTAAAGGTATCAAACCTTTAGGAACAACATTGTCTTTCGGTACACATCACTTCCATTTGAATTACTTGCACGTCGACTTCACCATCATCATATTCTACATCAATTGAGGTATCTTTGAACTTCCCTTTATTTTGTAGGAAGTATTAATCTCATCATCATCTTGGAAAACTTGCCAACATACTTTGATTATCCGGGACGATGAGACGGTACTTCTGTAGTTTCGAACTTATTACTTGAATTCATTGGGATCTTCAAGTTACTTGCTGCCTTAACGGGTATACATAATTCCATTTTGAATGCGAGGAATACAAGTCAAGTATAATCCATTGCTTAAAATATCGGAACAACATTACGGTGGCCGCATCCGGGGGATGTACCGTTTGATATTCTTCCTTTACTTGCTTAATCACCCGATTTGGAGTCGCCATAATTTGCAGTTCTCTTAACATTCGACTTTCTAAATTTTTAGGCCAGCAATCGAGCTTCGTGCTAAGCCTCATTGTTCGAACAATCGAATGCTAATTTGTGGAGTATACCCAGTACATTTGCTCGGTGCCTTGTTTGGAGAGGAAAAAGGATTGCATACCCAAATACCAATTCCAACACCATCATTTCCCATTGCACCATCGAAATCCATGGTCCATAGACCCTCTTCATCATCCTCGAGTGCTGAAATTGTGCTAGCTGCTGTTTTTAACACTTCTTGTCCACTATCTTTGGTGATTGCTCCATTGTGCTTTTCGGTTTGCCTTTATTTATTTTAAAACTTCTCACAGAAATTCTCGTAATCTACGGAATATCTTATGACGAACTAACTGACTATCTACATCATTGAAACTGTCGGCAAACAAAACAAAATGCTCTAAGTACATAATTAATTGGATGATTGACGGTTTCTCCTTGGTTGTAATCATATACTTCATTTTTTTGTTCCCGGTACAACTTTCTCATTTGACCAAACATGGGAATCATTGCATAGGAGAAATATGGTGTGTTCCCTTTCAATTTTTGCTCCCCAAGATACGGAAAGAAACATACCAAACTTGGGAGGGAATGCTAACACAACTACATCATCAAAACATTCTTTGTGGGAATACGGTCCAAACTAACAACCAAGTATTTAATGAGCCTAATACATCTCACTCTTGCTAGAATCAAATGAATAAAGATCTTGTGGCACTTCCTAGTGATGTCTAAACCCAACTTCTCCATGATTGCTTTCGGCATAAGATTATAGGAAGCACCGGAATCAAACATAGCATTATACAATGACTCTTCAATCGGCGCATAAAGGAGAGCACTTGTTGTCCGGAGACTCACCATCTAAAGCTGGTCCAAATATCGAGTTCAAGTTGATCATCTTCAATATTCACCATATCGGACATGGGATCGAAATTCAAAATTCTAGAAACTTGACCTTTATAAACTGCTGTTATTCATTGAATTCGATCGAGGAATGGATACCTTTAACTTAGAAATCTCATTCTCGAACTAAAGGTGAAGTTTTTCGATCTCTTTGGGCAGAAAATCTTTCTTTTCGGCCTTCTCCCTATCGATGTAATTGGCTGATTTTATTTTTTTAACAACGATGACTTGGTGCTTCCGGCGGGATCAACTATCTCTTTTGCTTTCTTTTGTGCCACAACGGGTGAATCATTTTCGTGCGGAAACTTCCTTTCTCTTTTGGATTGGGTTGACGAACTTTGTCTCTGTTTCTGAAATATTGCTTCTCTTTGGTGAAAGCAAGGCATTCATATAACCTCTTTGATACTCATCGACTCTTCTAAAGATGCATCATTGACGAATAAAATCCTCATCTCTTTATATGAACTTTCATATATTCCTCATCTTGGGTGATATAAATAGGAAAATCATCGAGAGTAAAAAGTGATTTTCCTCTCTACATCATCTTCATCATACGAATCTGACCAACAAAGTGCTGTGAAGAGGTGTCTTTACTTCTTCTTTGAGCTGCTGGTTCTTCGTATCTTTATCGTTTCGACAGTCCTAAATTGTGGGCTGCTGTCGACCACGAGTGGAGTTTCGAATTTGCGGTTTGGGCTTATCAAGTGTGAACCTTTCCCGACATTTTCCACTTTGCTAGATGGAGTTGATATGATGTAGATGTAGAAGCTTCTTCCTTTATCACAACTTTCTTCTCTTCTTTAATCTAGCTCGCTTATCATTCAAATTTGCCTCAACACTCACCGCAATTTACTGTATCTTCTAAGGTGGGCGGATATCTATCTCGTAATGAATAGGCCATCTACGGAGTCAAAACCATATAGGAATTTTAACAAAGATGACTTCTTAGAAGGCCTCAAATCATCGGGGTGCATTATAAACCGCATTAAGTGACCATGTAGTCTTGAACGGACTCACCTGGCATTGCGCTTGATCTTGGTATATTCGAAGTGATTTGAAGTGGATCTTTCTTCATTTCCGATCTAGAAACTCTCTGCGAAGCTCTTCTAATGTGTTAATATTTCTGGTGCAAAGCTCTAAACCATACAACGTACCTCACCTCCAAAAGTTTGCACAAACAATCTCATGGTGACATTCTCTTCATCAATTTCATGGAGATCAAAGAAGTCCATCATTTTATCAATATGCTGCTTTGAGCGGGCACACTTTGAGGGTACCATAAAACAAAGGTTTACTGCGATAATCGACGGGCATGGGATCCAAGTTTGGGGCAAGACAAGAGGTGCGAATCTGGCATCCATTGCTGCGGGTGGATTTATGGTCTGTCTTGGAAAGCAGGAGGAGTGGGAAGCCGATAGATGTACGAGGTGTATGTGGAGATGGAGGAAAGACTCTTTATGATTCTTGATGGATATAGCTAGTTGCACGAGAATGGTAGGAATGAAAGAAGGGTCGACGTAGACTTTGTGAATCGAGTAGCTGGCAGTGGACCAAAGAGTTTCGAGAAGCGATTCGATAAACTCGGTATTCGTTGCCACAATAGAGTTTTGGATGTTCAATATGTAACCATCGATGGATCTGTGCTTGTTCGATCTCAAGATGTGACGTCGACTCGGGATTTATGACGATGGGGCTTGATGCTTGCTAGGACTTAGTTTCAAACAACGTGACTCAAATTGATTATCAAACTCAATATCTTCAAGGAACTAAAATACGGTCGGGCATGAATGAGATTTAAACAAAGGGATCACGGGACTTTATCGACGGAGGATTCTTGAAATTAGATTGGGATTCTCCTTCTGCTTTCGGAGGTGGATGGGATCGAGATTAGCTCTTGTATGTCTTCGGAAGCCGGTGTGTTGATCTATTCAAAAATAAAAGGACAAAACCGATCTATTTCGACCCTGTCAAATTCTAGACTCAATCACCCAAAAGTCAAGCACGATGTCATATACTGGGGTAATTCACAAGTCAAATGTCACATTCACAAGCTAAGCGGAGGTTGGTCGAAGCGAGAGTTTGTCTACGTCGCTAAAGCAAAGCAAAAGCGTTCGAAAGCTACACAGCGTAACCCGAGGCTCACGTCTGTAACATAAATAATAACACCAACAAAGCAGGCCTTTCTCCCGGTTGAGTATGCTATATTGTGCCTAAATCTACCTTAGGTGAATCAAGGCGAGTTCGGGGTAACATCATACCACGCTCGGTCTAGTGGCCCAGCCCTGCCGAACGGGGGAGAGGCTCTCTTCGGGTCAATCTCGAGAAAATGTATTAATGAACGCAGAGATGACTTCGTGAGTGCTAATTTTAGGCTAGGTATATTAATCAAAGAGTTTGGAATGATTTTTAGGGGTTTTGTTGGAAAAAGGAAAAACAATTTTTGAGCTTGGGGATGAGGCCAGAATTCTTGCGAGGAGTTCAAGTTGGGGGGCAGGGAAGGTAATGGTTTTGATGTCTTGAATTCAATGAATGGATGGAAAATACGCGAGGAGGTGAAGAGGAAGAATTGCAAGGATCCTCTTCAAATTGATGAAAACCTTATAAAACTAAAAAAAAAGTTTAGGCGAGAGCACCGGCGAGCTAGTAGATTCTGCCTTAGTTACTCATTTGTTTTAATTCGGAGAAGAAAAGAGAAGGGAAATAGCATACATAAGCATCAATGAAACTTACAGGATACATGGAAAAACATCATCAAAACTTAGAGCCACAAGAATCCCAACAAGTCTTTGCCAAAACTACGGTCTTTCCTTTTATAAAAATCAAATGAATATACGATGAGGTGCCAAACTATTCCCAAAGTCCAACCACATAAATGTCTCGAAAATACAATATATAGACCATCCTAACCCATTCCCATGCCTCTAAGGAATTAGGCTCATCCTTCTAAGGCTGTTTCAACCAATTCTAAACATGGGCCAAAAATGTAGGTAGCCAAACAACTTGCCTCTATGTCTTAGGAAACTAGTCATTCACTTAATTTTCACTTTTTAGTGAATGAATCCTCTAGAACAAGTAAATATGAGCAAAAATTACATCATAGCCAAAAAATTACATCAAGATAGATCAATAATTACATCAAGAAGTGAAACTAGCCAAGGCGGCAGTTACAGTGAAAAGTAAAAATTGGACCAAAATCCTCTGTACGCGAGTACCGGACTCAATGCCGCGCCACTTTGATCTGTTTTTGAGGCACTTCTTCAGGTAAAAATTTATCTCCATGATGTCTCGTTGAAAGCCCTATCTGTCTTCTATCAACTTCGTCGATTTTTAAATTTGGAGTTAATTTGGCCCTCCGCTTACCCAATCTCCCAAGGCCGGATTTCTATTTGGTGCAAAAAGTGGCCCGGAAAGGCCATTTTTGGAGTGTTTTTGACCTTTAAAACCACCCGAAACTTGATGAAATCTCTCGAGGGGTCCACAGGCATGCATAATTTACCATAAAAAATCCAAAAATGTAAAGTTTTCCTCCGAGAAGATCTCTCAACGTAAGCGCACGTCGAGTGAGCGCGACGAGTCGGGAAGAAAAAGCTGTTTGCAACCAAAATTTCAAAAATGAAAAAATTTACTCCAAATTTATGAAATTTGGATTGAATGTCTCCCATCATGTCCCATGCTCGGCCAAGGAAGCATCGGCCAAGATTTGGAGTGGATCGAGGGTCTTTTCGCCTTTTCGGTGTACCTATTTATCGCCTTGAGGATCTTCATCCTAGCTGCGCAACGTGTGTGCGGACGATAGTGGTTCTTCATATGTACGAGCATGTCTTTGTCCCTATTAGACTTCGCCAGAAACTTCTCCCGGTTGAATATTGACACTCTTAAGGCAAGTCTCCCTCAAATGGTGTCATGTCCTGGTCTCTTCGGGCAATTCACGGTCTTCACGGATTTACGCAACTCTATAAGTGTCTCTTGATCCTCCAATTGTTTATTCGGCTGCTCCAAGTAATTTATAACCTTTGAGCTCTCTGCAATTTCTCGGTAAGTGTTTCGATCTCGGCTTTACGCTCCTGAATTGTTCTTTCGACTTTGAGCGGGAGGCTCGAATCAACATCGATCGATATAAAATCGGTGTCTTGGCCACACAAGGGGCTGCCTCATCTTGCGTGGGCTTCTTGCCTCGTCACCCATACTCTCGATGTAGAAGCGAGACCCCTTCACGCCATGTGGAGATAGTGCTCGTCTTCCAACTGTCGAAGGTAACGAGACCCCTTCCGCCCCCGGTGGAGATAGTACTGCGTCGTGCTGCTTTTTTTTAAATAAGGCTCTGGTACCTCTCTGATAGGTAACGCACTAGAACAACGTAGGCTCTGTCTGGGAACCTCAAGGCGATGCAAGAGAGCTCAGCGCATCGTAGAAAAATCTGCGGAGAGGTTGAGGGGCACAGCAAATAAGTCACGGGGAAATGAACTCCTCATGCAATTTTCTTGATCAGAACGTGTACCACAATCATCTTGATGAGCGCATAATGATAAATGCGTATGTTGCTGCTGCGGGTCTTCTTACGCACAAGGGTAGTCATCCACTCTGTGTTTCGGCACATAAGTATGGAATATTCATCGGTCTCACTCTCGTTAAATGCATCCAACGGGTCGGATGTGGTATGCATAAAGGCGTGAGAATCTACCCTCACAAGCTGAAGTATCTAATGATGAGCTTCATTAATGGCGCATAGGACTCCTTCAGGAATTTGAAAAGGAAACACCTGTTTGAGCTGCCTCATATAACCGGAGTACGATGTAAGGTTCATATGCTCCTATCCGGCTGATGTCTCTTATTCCTCTTCACCTATGTTTTGGTGTCACCGGGTTGCTGAGAAATGGTTTTGGTGTCAAGTAAAGTTCACTCTGACAAGGTTTGTAGCCATCATGAAAATGTAGGACAAATAAGCGAACCAACTTACGGTGATGCTGGTTAGGCAATCTCCCCAATACGAAAACATGAATGTTACGAAAGCATGTCCTTCTGTGGCGAGGCACATGGTGGGTCGGAAGTGGGCTCTTCTCTGACGTGCACACGCACCTGAGACCTCCTCGGTACATTGGCTACGCGATTGATCCTTTATCTGCTCATATTCTTTCTCATATGATGAATTTTTTTCGACATGGTTCTTTGCAATGTGTATAACAAGTGTATGCTAATATATGTGTGGTAAAAACAGAGTTTGTCTTTCAATACCAAATATATGTCAAATATGTACCAAGTAAGAAATGAGGGCCACATGGTAATTATAAACGATAGATTATCGTAGGTACACTCATGACAGGAAATTTGAGTGGTGAGGGCCGGTCACTTGACTTCTTCAGGAACTTTGGGGATTTTGGGATTTTATAAGTAATGCCGAGGTGGGAGATGGTGATGGGAAATATAGTTTTTAGAATGGTAAATTCAACACTTCATTTGAAACCCTAAGGGAGCGAACTTGACATGGATATAGGTTTTTTTCACCAACCAAAACTCTAATGTTTTTGCCTCCGGAAACAACACCATGTGACTAAAATCCTTTGAACAAGCGTTGTCAAACTTACTTGGATCAAATGAGTTGAATACGATTTGATTTTGTGGAGCCTTCGGTAGATTTGGCTTATACTTCCAGAGAGCTCTGTTGCACGCACAAAAGCACGGTCACGCCGCGCCCTGTGGATGCACACCGCGCCGGAGAAAAATACAACTGTGGCAAACCACCCGGGTGCGTCGCCGCGGCTTTGTGTGCACCCGCGCTCTTACCCGTGTGCCACGCAGAACAGTACACGATCTTGGCTCCAAAATGGCAAGCTTCGCCCTCTCACTAATAAACTTCAACTTTATTTGAAATCTTGGATGCAAATGACCTTTCAAACAATGAAAATATCTTTATAAATTCATGGCTACGATTTTCTCTGGGAGACCCACTTTGTAATGTTTGAGAATTGGCATTTCTTCACTTTTAATACAACTCTTGTTCTTCAAGTTTCCTTTTTGATTTTGAGTGAATTGATGGATTTCTTGGTTGATTTTTTGCGGGGACAGTGGCATTGGATTCCGGAAAGGATGACGGGGTGCTGCATGTGAAATAATTCACATGGCGAAAAACTTTAAAAATACATATGTATTACAAGCCATTAGGTGACGATTTCTTCTTGCAAAATAGAGTTTTGAAAGAAAGAAACATCCTTGAGCATTATTAATGATGAAAATATTGAAATGAGCACTTATTAAAGACATCCTCATGGCGCTTTCTTGAGCATTATTTTGAAGACCAGGCACGTAGACCTAGTGAGTGAAAGACTCTTTTTTAACCAAAAGACCATCTGTGACTGTAAATAGTGGAAATCAACTTTAATAGATTTTGATAAATTTTGAGCAACTTGTTGGTGGAAACATGAGTTAAACTAGAAAAGAGACCCTTCGATGGGACGGTGGCATGCCCCTAACGGAATGCGGATGAATTAGCGAATGAGACACCTAAAAATGAAATACGATAAGAGAAATGATGCAGCGGAGGGATGTAAAGACCGACTCTAACATTGGCTCCAATGGGGATGGTAGCTCACAGGAGGTGCCAAGAGCAAATCTACGGGAGAGTAGGTAGTGCCTTCATCCATTGGGCTACGAATTCGTGTTTACCACCGACAAAGCAACTCAAAACATCATTGAATTTATTTGGTGAAACTTTGACTCAATTTTTAAAACGAAATAGGCCCAGACAAGCAAGCTGAACAAACTCAAACCAAAACTGAAATCCTTCTTCGAATTATAGCCTTCACTTCGGGCACAAAATGAAAAATACACAATACACACTTGCAATTAAATTGAAATAAATGATATATACAATGACAATGTGATCGACAGAAAACATCTTAGAAATGGTACCGCTTCGAAGAGCGACGGAAGCCATTGATCGGCCCTCGTGGACAATCTTCACCATTCATATCCTTTAAAAGCATTAGAAGCCTCGATATCTTGCCAATCTTAAATGGACCTTTCCAGAGGATTTTCAAACTTACGGTGTTTACTTTTGTCCTCATTCCTAGTATCCCACTTCAGCACCACTTCCTCCAATTGGAACCTCCACCATCGCTTTCTGTCATGAATTTTCTTGATTCTCTCCTACAACTTGAATGTATTAGAAGACCTCTTCTCTCGTTGCGCAAATAGATGTCTGATTTATCCTTCTCTGCATATGGCTTTCTTCACTGTGACTACCGAATAAGCTTGACCTTTGGAACAGCAAGAGAGGGTAGGAAACACTATATCCACTCCATAAACTAACTCAAAGGGGACATGCAGTGGACCGTACAGCTCTTGGAAATCGACCCATAGTGCATTGTTGACTTCTTATGCCAACTCTTCTTGTTTGTGTCTAGCAAATTTTTAATGATGTTGAGTAAATATTTATTGGAAAATTCCGCCAATCCGTTGCCTTGCGGATGATAGGCGGTTAGATATACAAAATGATTTTGTACTTGGCACAAAACTCGATCATCTTTCTTGATTTAAAGATGCGTGTACGTTGATCAATTTACTCGCGGGCAACCAAAAACGAGACAAAATGTTGTTCTCAAGGAAAAGAAATGATTGCAAATCGGTGGCACCTTGTGGGAGGCTGCTTCAATTCATTTCGTGAAGTAATCACCGTTAGGATCCATACTGTGATGTCTCGAAGGAGGATGAATCTCTCGATGAAATCCAAACCCCAACGAAAAGGGCGCTTACCTCAATAGGTTTAAGCGGCAAAGGCTGTAATTCTTGTCTTCCTTCGAAATACGCACTCATGGCGACTTTTGGTATTTTATACACATCGGTAAACAATTTCGACCCAATAGTATCCTGCTCTCAAAATCTTATTCGCCTATTGTTTTCCAAAAATGGTGACCCACAACGATCTCCTTTATGTAAATCCTTCATTACCTTCTTCGCTTCTTCCTCCACCAAACAATTTAACAAAAAACCACCGAATCTTTCCAATAAAGTGCGAAAATTCAAAATAAAAATTTTGACCTTGATTGCAAGAGTTCTACCTTTGTTTCTAGTCATGCGGCGGTGATGACAAATTTTGAAGAACATACACGATATGCGAATACCATGGGGAAAGCAACAAACATTTCAGGTACGCAAGAAGTGGCGAATTCTCCTCATCCTCATCGGACATAACGACAATCGGTTATGTCTAGCGCATGCAAATTTGATTCAGCCATAACCAACTAGCCCTTGTCCACAGATAAGCTTTGTGAGCCTTACCTCCACATCATGCTACGACAAAGTATGATCCACTTGCCTCATCTTCATGGGATCGGTCATGCTAAAACATCTTTCACGAGCGTTAGGAACATAAGCCAAAATATGAGAATGCAAAATGTGTACCCGGAAATCCTTTAATGCTTTTACCGGTGCCGAACTTGCTTCTCAATGATGTTGTGCTCAAGGGCTGCGTCTCTTATGGCTCGAATGAAAAAAGCTATTGGCTTCTCATGCCGTCTCTTTTGCGTGCTCACAGTACATGGTATTAACAAAACAAAGGAAAACAAAATAAAATCTTGGGTGTAATACGGTGCAGATTAACACCGGAGGTAGAAAGATAGTCCCAAATTAACTAAATTAAAGGAATTTACCACCTTTTTAGTCCACTTCCTTGTGTCCTTTTTCAACATATTTGTTATTTCTCTTAAGAATTTTCAGCAAGGTTAGGGAAAAAACGGCGTCGAAAGTTCATCTTACCATTAAAGAAATTTGAATCTCCTTCTTGTTCCTGGGAGGGTAAATTTGATGGTGCTTCAACTTATAGTCTTTGGATCAATACGATTCACTATGTAGAGAGCCTAAATCTACCTCGGTGAAGGGTAGGTTGAGGTAACATCGAGCCATGCTTAATGCGGTGACTAGCCCTGCCGGATGGGAAAGGCTTTCTCTGCGAGTCCAATCTCGACCAAAAGATAATTGGTGGGGCTTGAATGACTTCGAAATGAATGTTGATTTTAGGCTGGGTATGTAAGTATGAGGGTTTTTATTGAAAATTGTGGATTGAAAAGAGCAAGAGAAGGGACTATTAGGCTATGAATTTTAGAACTAATTCTGTGACAAACTTGGGGCAAATTAAGTGCAATGTATGGCCAAATTAAAGATGTAATGAGAAGAAAATAGGGAAAATACCGTTCCCTGTAGGCATCAATCAAGGGATGGATCTACAATAGAAAACTTTGAAAGAAGAGAAGCAGGGTTACTCCAATAGAGCATCTAGCAGAGGATGGATTAGAAAAGATAACCACTACATAAAACAACATAATCATTGTCGAGGAGGAGCATCGTGCATGGATGGTTCTAACACTTCCCTTAGAGAATGATGTAAACAAATTAGGAAAAACAGAAACTGGCAAATGGTTACGAAGAAAAACATGATGCACATTAAACACGTGATGAATCCCAAATTTAAAAGAGCGAGAAAAAAGCTTTATTAAAATAATATTTGAGGAAAACTTTACACAATCCAATAGAAGCCTCCCTATGCTGCAAAAATACAACCTCTAAACTATGAAATTCATAATATATATATATTTTTTTCTCATCCTTGTACTAAGGGAATTGAGCTCAACCATTTTCTTAAAAATAGAATCGATTTAAACTTGGGCCGAATTTGCGAAAATAGCGTTGAAGATGAACTCGTATCTCCTAAAAAATAGCACCTGTTACAAAAAGAAAAGAGGTTTTTGTAGATAAGGTCATGTTGGAAAACTCCTCTCTCAAATTTGGGAAATTCGTTTCGATTACTTGCAATATATTCCCATAAAATCATCTCATGAGAAAATCATTACAAATTTAAATGTTGTAAAAATGAGGTACGTAAAGATCTAGTCACATATCCCAATTACGTGACACCTTTGAATAAAATGAAAGAGGTGTTTGTTATGTAAACATAAATGTGTAACAAAAAACTCCTTGGAGGTTTTTGCAAAATTACTTTCCTTTGTTGTAAAATAGTACTTACTAAAATTACTAAAACGATAAAAAATATGATAAATTTGCTTTGTTTTAATGTAGGCTCCAAATATCCTTGTATATCTCCCACATGTGCTTTTGTGCATAAGTGAAAGGAGGTTTTTGTTATTTTCTATGTGATGAACACAAAACTCTTTCCAATTTTCAAAAATTCATACCATTGTTCTGAAAATTTGATTTTGTACTAAACTTGTCATTGTGTGCGGCAATTGACCTCAAAACATGCATAACCAAGAATCACTCATTCATTTTCATCCTTATCTTCTAATCCGAGCCGGTTATAGGAGTACAGTATACCGTTAAAATATTTTCCAAGCTTCTTCTAATGGACACACTTTTGACATTTTTTTGTGTGCTAAAAATCATCGTAAAAACATCTAACAAACCCGGACATAGTAAGAGCTCATGTTGATCACGAGTGTCGGACTGCCGAAAGGCGGAACTAACATCGGCTCCAATGGGGATGGTAGCTCATTATAGGTGCCGAACTACAGATATGCGGGAAAACGATGGGTGCCTTCATCCATTGAGCTATGGATGGTCGAAAAAGCTGCAAACCCAAACAACTCATACAGTCCCAAAACATATACATGTTTGCAACATATACATAAACCAATACCGGAAAGGCGATATTGCCTTTGTGACTTATTTGTTTAAAAATATACCCTACTTTGTCACGAAACCAATAGATCGAAGTAACACTATAATGCCGGATCAACCAATCAAATGGCCGCAGCAAAGGTCTTGAAAATTAGCCAGCAAGACACAAATGTAAATGCGTGACCATACATGCACATAGCGAGTACGAGTTGTATGAAAATTTGATCTGTCATTCAAGGCGAAAAAATTTCCATGTACGTTGCAATGGGATCGCAAAAAACGATTTCACATTTCTTGCTCCAACTCAAAATACATGCTTCCCGGTGCAAAATGTCAATGCAAACATCCACGGGCGGCTCTATTGTTTCTTGTTTTGAAGGAGGGAGAGTTTCAAGAACTTTTGAGATCTCAAAATTCATATGATTGGATACGTCATTTAAATA
This sequence comes from Pinus albicaulis, assembly GCA_034641835.2. NCBI lineage: Eukaryota > Viridiplantae > Streptophyta > Pinopsida > Pinales > Pinaceae > Pinus > Pinus albicaulis. The sequence continues at coordinate 251,695,609 of CM076580.1, read as the reverse complement.
CGAATCTCCTTCTCAAATTTTTCAACAACTAACTCAAAGAAACGTTTTAGCTTCCGGAGGAAACTTTGGAGATCTCAAAAATTGAAGCACGACGATGAAAAATACTTCATCAATTTCAAAATCCACTAGCTGATGTCTAACTTCTTTTAAAACTTCACAAAGCGCGAGTGTACATGCCTACCATTTTATTTTAGTGCATGAATGGATCGGTAGACAACGGAATCTACTAATGATGAGTTGAGTCACCCGGTGAATGTTTATTGTATATGTCATTGCGCATCACCATCAACAATCGAGATCGAACTTGATAGATATTGCGGGAAACCGGATGTTTAGTTCATAAACTAGGCAGAATTGATGACGACATTCATCTACTTTTGCTAATGCAAAGCAAGGGTGTTCGAAGGCTACACTTTAACTTTAGGCTCGTCTGTGGACATAAAGAAAACAACAAATTGCTATTACTGACCTGGTCACCACTGTATTTATTGCCTAAATCTACCTTAGGCTGAATGAAGCGATTCGAGCCAACATCATACCACGCTCGATGCGGTAGCTAACCCCTGCCGAACGGAGAGGGCTATAAGGTCAATCTCGGAAAAATATTATCAGCCAGCCTTGAGATGACTGGAAATGAGTCACTAATTTTGGGCTGGCTATGTTAATCGAGGTTTGGAATGATTTTTAGGGTTTTGTTGGAAAAAAAGGAAAAGGCAATTTTTTGGGCTTGAGGATATGAGGCAAATTCCTTTGCTTGGGGTTCAGGTTGGGGCGAGAAGGCAATGGCTTTGATGTATTATATTCGATGAATGGATAGAGGGAAAATGCTATTTTGAAATTTCTTTGAAGAGGAGCAAGAGGTGCAGAGATCCTCTTCAAGGCGAAGTGAAAACATGTAAAACTAAACAAAAGTTTAAGCGGAGGCACCGAAAGGAAACTAATGAATTCTACCTTAGTTACTCATTTGTTTAATTCGGGAAGCAAAGAGAAGGCAAGCATACATAAGCATCATTGAAGACACAGGATACATGGAAAAACATCATCAAAACTCGAGCCACAAAAGAATCCCAACAAGTGCTACAAAGCTCTTGGTCTTTCCTTTGCCAAAAAATGTTTGAAATGAATATACAATGAGGTGCCAAACTATTCCCAAGAGTCCAACCACTGTAAATGTCTCGAGAAAATACAATATATAGACCATCCTAACCCCTTCCCATGCCTCTATGGGTCAGGCATCCTTCTGGGGTACCATTCAACCAATTCTAAACATGGGCCAGAAATCTGAGCGACCAAACAACTTGCCTCTATGTACCAGAAGGCTGCAATCCATTCACTTAATTTTCCTTTTGGTGAATGAATCCTCTAGAACAAGTAAATATGAGCCAAAATTACATCATAGCCACAAAAATTACATCAAGATAGATCAATAATTACATCAAGAAGTGAAACTAGTCAAGCTGACAGGGTTGCAATTTGAAAAAAGTAAAAATTGGACCAAACTCCTCTGTCGTCAACGCTGAAAACTCAATGCGCCATGCCACTTTGAAGGCCTTTTTGGAGGCACTTCAGAAGTCAGAAATTGAGCTCATCATGGCTGGATGAAAGCCCTATCTGTCGGCTATCCAACCCAAGTGGAATATGTTAATTTGGGTTCATTTGCCCCTCCAAAACTGCAATCTCCCAAGGCTGGTTCCTGGTGCAAAAAGTGGAAGAAAGGCCATTTTAGATGTTTTGACCTTTAAAACCACCCGAACTTGATGCAAAATCTCTCAACCATACTGAGCATGCATAATTTACCATAAAAAATCCAAAAAATGTAATTTTTTCTCCGGAAAGATCTCTCGAACGTAAGCGCGCGTCGGTGGCCCCGCGACGCGTCGGGTAGAAAATACATTTTGCAACCAAAATTTCAAAAATGACAAAAATTTACTCCAAATTTGCTGAAATTTGGAGTGAATGTCTCCCATCATGTCCCATGCTTAGCCAAGGAAGCTTCGACCAAGATTTGGAGTGGATCGAGCCTTTTCGCCGGTTCGGTGCTCTTTTCAACCTCACCTTCGGAATCTTCATCCTAGCTACGCAAACGTGTGCGGGCCCAATAGTGGTTCTTCATATGTACGAGCATGTATTTTTCCCTATTGACGCTTACGAGCTTCTCCGGACTTAGATGTGGCTCTCCATGAGCAAATCTCCCGCTCAAATGGTGTCATGTCTGGTCTCTTTCGGGCGAATTCACGATCTTCACGGATTTTTCCACAACTCTCTAAGTGTCTCCCAGTCCTCCAATTATTTTGATACTGCTGTCAAGTAATTTATACTTCGTGAGCTCTGTAATTTCGATAAGAGTGTGTCAATCTCAGATTTACTGTCACGGATGATTTCTTTCGACTTTGGTGGGAGAGCTCGAATCAACATCGTCGATATAAAATCGGTATTTGGCCTCTTCGAAGACGCTTATCCTACATGAGCTTCTTGCCTCTATCACGTACTGTCATGATGTAGAAGGCGAAACCCCTTCCGAGGCCATGTGGAGATAGTACTCGTCTTTCTTGTCGAAGGTAACGAGACCCCTTCCACCCGAGGTGGAGTAGTACTCGTTGTCTTTCTTGTAAAATAAGGCTACAGTACCTCTGCGATGAGTAACACACTAGAACAACGTGGGCTTTGTCTCGGGAACCTCAGCGATGTGAAGGCTCAGGCACTGTCATGAACAATATTTGGAGGAGGTTGAGGGGCGTAAAGAAGTCACGGAAATGAACTTCTCCCATGCAATGCCTTATAGGTGGTCGTCTTCCTGATCATCTTGATGAGCGCATAATGGTAAATGCTGTTATGTTGCTGCTCTTTCAGAGTCTTAATGCTGCTGAGAGTGATGTCTGCTCTGGCTGAAACACATGATATGGAATATTCATCGAGTCACTCTTGTGAAATTCATGTTGTCGGATGTGGTATGCATAAAGGCGTGAGAATCTACCCTCGCAAGCTGATGTCCCCAATGATGAGCTTCATTAATGGCGCATAGGACTCCTTCAAGAATGCGAGAAGGAAACACCTGTTGAGGTACACTCATATAACTAGGTCTGATGTAAGGTTCATAATATGCTCTATCCGAGGCTGCACATCTCTTGTTCCACTCTTCACCTATGTTTGGTATCCGGTTGCTGAGAAATGGTTTCGAGTGTCGAGGTGAAGCTCACTCCGACAAGGTTTACCTACCCACATGGCCATCACGCAAATGTGGGGAAAAAATAGCGAACCAACTCACGGTGATGCGAATGCGAGCAATCATCTCACAATGCGAAAACATGAATGTTGCTGGCTTGTGTCATTGCAAGCGAACGTAGGCGATCAGGGAAGTGGGCTCTTCTGCGACGTGCACCCTTTATGAGACCTCTCCCGGTACATTTCAGCTTTCGGTTGAATCATATCACTGTGTGCTCATATGATGAATTTGTTTCGACATGGTACTTTGTGATATGTATAACAATTGTCTTTGATATGTGTGTGGTAAAAACAAGAGTTTGTCTTTCAATACCAAATATGTCAAATATGTACCAAGTAAGAAATGAGGGAGGCTGTGTTAATTATAAGCAGTGGGTGTAATGGTATCGAGTAGGCCCAAGTCTTGAGGAGCCAGGTCACTTACATTTGTCGGAACTTTCGGGATTTGGGATTTTATAGAAGTGATATGGGGTAAGAGATGGGCGGTAGGAAATGTAGTTTTTGAGATAAAGGTAAATGAAATGACGGATATGTACTTACGACTAGGTGAAGTCAAGGATATGGTGACAGGTCCTTGAATGTTTTGAGAGTGGGAATTTATAGCGATATGAAGGAAAGTGATAGAAAGTGGTAGGGTTTAGAATGAAACATGGGAACAAAGGGTATCGTAGTTTGGGACGGGGGAAATGGGAGAAAGGACTATGATAACGATGTAGCGATGATGGGAACACGAATGAACAATGGAGTGAAGCGTTTAGCACCAATAGTCAAATTTCAACACTTCATTTCAAACCACAAGGAGCGATTTAAGCATGGATATGAAATTGTTTTTCCACCAACCAAAACTCTAATGTTTTGCCTCCAACAACACCACATGTGACTAAAATCTTGAACAAACGTTATCGAACTTAATTGGAGCAAATGAGTTGAATCGATTTGATTTTTGTGGGCCTTGATGGTTGTCTTGGAGGCTGCGGCGGTGCCACGCCGCAAGCCCGATGCGCCGTGCCACAGCAGATGCACCGCGCCCGGAGAAAAATACACGCAGAGGAAACCACCCGAAGTCGTCGCGCAACTTTGTGTGCGGCTGCGCTCTAACCTAATGCGCCGCGTGGCCGACTACCCACCAGTCTTGGCTCCAAAATGGCTTCGCCCCTCTCACTACTAAACTTCGACTTTCTTTGAACTCTTGGATGCAAATGACCTTTCAAACAATGAAAATATCTTTATAAATTCATGGCTACGATTTTCTCTTTGCGGAGACCCACTTTGTAATGTTTCAAAATTGGCATTTCTTCACTTTTAATGCAACTCTTGTTCTTCGAGTTTCCTTTTTTGATTTTTCGAATTGATGGCTTTCTTGGTTGATTTTTAACACGGGATGGTGGCATCGGATTCCGGCAAAGGATGACCAGGGCTACATGTGAAATACTTCATGGCGAAAAAATTTAAAAATACATATGTATTAAAAACAATTAATTTGACGATTTCTTCTTCAAAACGAGTTTGAAGAAGAAACATCCTTGAGCATTATTAATGATGAAAATCTTCAGAAATGAGAACTTATTGAAACATCCTCATGGCATAACGAGCATTATTTAACATTCTGAAGACCAAACTAGACTGGTATTTGAAAGACTCTTTTTTAACCAAAATACCATCTGTAGTACATAAATGGTAAAATCGACTTTAATGAATTTTGATAAATTTTGATCAACCTAGCGGTACAAACATAGAGGAAACTAGAAAAGAGACCCTTTCGTTAGATGGTGGCATCCCCCTAACGGAATGCGGATGAATGGCTTAGAATGAGACACCTAGTAGAAATGAAATAAGAGAAATGATCTCTGACGGAGGATGTAAAGACCAACTCTATGAAGTCTTCCAAGTTTATGAATTCACCTACGATGCCTTGACCAACACAATGATAATTTTTTAGTGATGAAACATCATTTTGTGTGTAAATTGTAGTCCAACCAATATTAAGTTGGAAACTCATATTGTAATATTTTAACATTCCATATAATATAATTTATGTGGTTGAAATTATTTTTTTTAATTGCATTTGATATTGTTTAGTATTCTAATTAACATATGCAACTTTGTGTTTTCATAATAGATGAACATGCACATTGTAAAACATTTTTAAATCATACAAATTAATTTATGTTGATTAATAATAAACACAAAATAAATTTGAAACTACTAAATTAGTAGTTTGTATTGATTAATAATGAACACAAATAAAATGAATATACGACTAAATTAGTCATTTATACTGAGAATATGAAACTACCAAAAAGATAAATGACTACAGAAGCGGCAAGTTTTTATTACAAATAACGACCCCAGAATTTTGCATATGTCGACTATTAGTAGCTAATTTATAGTATCTTATAACACGACCAAAATGTAATTGTCTTCTTTGGTCATTAATTGGTTTTGAAATATGACTAAAACTTGCATATATATGACTATTAGTAGCTAATTCAGTATCTTATAACATGACCAACATTTTGGTCATATTTCTTTTGGTCATTAATTGGTTTTCTCAAAGTGATCATATAGTAATATATTTTGTTGTATATTTGGTCATTAATTATGACAATTAAGCAGCCAGGATCAAAGATTAAATCAATGAATAAATCAATGACCAAATTAATGACCAAATACGGTGACTAAATTAATCATCCAAATCAATGACTAAATTAATGACCAAATCAACACAGTAAATTAATGATCAAATTAATGACCAAATATACTACTAGACAACAAAATTGAGATAACCAATTAATGACTAAGCTAAAAAACGACTAAAAGTTGGTCGCCTTGTAAGATGCGTAAATTAGCTACTATTGGTCACCAATCGAGAAAATGATGGTTTATATGCAAATTTTAGTCATTTTTTTAGTAATTAATTAGCCATTTATGCTAGTGATAAGTTCACTTGAAGACCATATCCTATCTAGATTTGGGCGCCTAGGAAGATTATTGCGGTAATGTAACGCTTTTGGTTCCAAAGATGATTGATTTTTTGTCACGGTGTCGATTGCACTTCACTGATTCTACTTCTTATTACCCTCGAGGTAATGGGCTAATGATCATCAAATAAGAATTTTGGTGACCATCATTAAGAAGCTACTCGAAGAGAATAATCATGGCATAACAAGTTGGTGCATGATGTGGGACGACACATTGACTACAAAATCCATTGGAATGTCCACATATCGATTCAGTCTATGGAGTAGATGTAGTGTTCCCTACCCGGCCTAGGAGTACACGATGATAAAATTAGTCCAAGAAATACGGTCGAGAAGAAGACGACATGGTAGAGAGGATCAATCAAACAATACATCTCCAGCAGAACCAAGGAAAGAGGTCTACAATAGAGCTCAAGTGCAACATCAAAATGTTGTTTGATAAGAGAAGCAAAGGCTTGTGACTTCAAGGTGGAGACAAGGTGCTCAAGTGGGACTCTAGAAGGAAGATAAGAGAAAGCATGGAAAAAGTTGTGGATTTGTGGCGCACTTATGTTATTAAATCCACCATTGGTCCAAATGCGTTTTTAACGAAGCTGGATGGTACAAATACGTTTGGGGAGTCACGTGAATGGCGAGGATGCTTAAACATTATTACTACGAAGTTTAGGTTTTAAAGTTTTCACTTCCATTGTAAATACCATTGTTTTATTCGATTAAAAAAAAAAAAAAAAAAAAAAGAAAGAAAAGAAGGAAAAGAAAAAAGAGAAAGAGAAAAGGTTCGGACAAACTCAAAACTAGAACCTTCGAAGCTCCAAAGAATGGCTCAAATCAGCTCAAAACCTGAGCTAAAGAAAGTGAAAATCGGTTCTAATATGCCCAAAACTTGAACTGACAAAGAAAGAATAAGAATCATCTCTAACGAGCCCAAAACAGATTGGAATGAAGAACAAAAATGACTCTAGCTCAAAATGCGAGTCACAAGAGAAAGCGAGGATGCTCTAAAGTTTCACAATTACAAGCCTTAACAATTTTCGGTTCTAGTTTCTGCCAAAGTTCGTTCGTGTCTGCATTTGTCTTCCTTCACTTGGACCCACGGCAAACAGAACGGGTCCTAATCCTGGTTCGAATGTTTTTAAATTTTTGTCTTAGAATGTAGAGGAAGGGAATACGCTGAATAGTTTAATCCTAGCATATGTTAGTATAGGTAGAGAAGCTATGAGGGCCAACTCTCTAATGCGGTCTCATGGAGGAATAAGGGTAGGGTGGAGTTAGTTTTTTCTTGCTTTCCAATAAAAAATGATGAAGAAGGTCGCAAGTCTAAATGCACCTTCGAAGAAAAAATGTTGAGATGATGAGATGAGTAGGTATATTGTGGGATAATATTATTGCGATATGATGTTTTCATGATTTGTAGCGAAATTTGATCGAAAGAAAAATATGGCCAAGGATCGACATACGGCCTACTTCCAAGGTGTTCTGAGATTCTGACACCTTCAAGAAGATGCCATCTACATATTAGAACCCCTTTGTTAGCCACCTATAAACTTTTTTCAAGCAAATAGGTGGCTAAATGCTATCTGACCCCTTCGAAGAGACATTTTCTTTGAAAATATGTCATTCTTGAAGCCTCTATGTGTCTTTTCCTGCGAAGAAATCTTCATTTGTTGTTCCATTGAAAAAGCCTACTATTTTGTGAAAAAATTAGCCAAAAGGCCTCCATCCGCTCCATTTGTTCCTCAAAGCCTCCTTTGTTCATCTCTATTCCTCGGTAAAGTCCTCCCAAAATCCCCTCCTTAGCCCTGCGTCATCAAAATTCACCTTTTAAACTTTATGGCTCCCTTCATTTGGTTTAAAAATCGCCTTTCTTGCCTATGGCTCCCCATTTGGCCTTAAAAACACTAATTTTGGGCCAAAAGCCTGCCCCCACGTGCCAAGCGGTTTAAGCCCCAGGGAGCTTATGCTACTGTGGCCCTTTCTCCATATAACCCAGCGCCGAGGACCGAGGTGCTAAGCCCTCTCGCGCGATCGCAATCGGAGCTCTCCTTTCCTTATTTTCCTTTGTTTCTTTGTTTTCGGTGCGATAAGCCTTTGCTCTATTGACCCTGCTGGCCCAATCACCACCGTCGATCTTTTCGGATCCTGACGCTCGTGCTAGATGCGCATCGCTCCGTCCCATCCCGTTCGCCCCCCTCTTTCGTGTGATCTCCCATTGATTCTGCGGCCGTTGAATCCACGAGGAACCAGCAGTACGGATGTCATCGCTCTCTTGCTCATAACAATCCTCGCCATTTCCCCCCTCAGAATCTAGTCCCAATCGTTGGTCTCCCCTTTGATGCGATGATGCGCTAGGTGCAAATTGCAAAATCAAAAACTTCGGAGTTTTGGCCCACCACCTTTTCTCCAAAGTGATTCGTCCTAGCCATTCGTTACGCAGGATACGACGGTCCCGATTTCATCGCACTCTACCTTCCTTCCCCTTCCTTCGTTCCTTTGTTCTACGGAGTCACTGATTAACTCTCCACGATCCATTACGTAGATCCAACGGTCATCATTTGAAGAAAATAAATTGACTCTTCCTCATACCGACCATGCATCTTTCCACATCGCACTCTCATTCCCGCCGTCGGTCTCTTCGCCTTTCATCCCAACAGCTGAGAAAATGAATATCGCGTAATTTTGCGCAGGGTTTCCAATGTTTCAAAATTAGGCAATAGCGAGTTTGGAAGGACATGTGTCGGTGAGGCATATCACGTTTTTGGAGAATTTTTTTCAAAACCACTACGGAGGCTCGCAAAACGACATTTTCTTCTAAAACCCGCTCCACCGATATAATCCTTCATTTAATCTGTTGTCAATTTTTTTAATCGGACGACTCTGGTTAATGCGGTCATCGTCCATCTCCTCTTCCCCTTTGCTCCCAAAAGTTCCATACGAATATCCTACATTGTTCATTCGTCCCCAGAATCAACGACTCATATTGTATCGAATTCCCATCCATTTACTTTCATCGGACCTTCCAAGGACTTCCTTCAGGAATATCTCCATAGACATCGCCTGATGAGTCCGGTGGTCCCGTTCGATCTTTCTGCAGCCTCTCGGTCCCACCAACAAATGCCCTCGTTTCCTCTCATTCACCTTTTTCCTTTTGTGTTTTCCCCGACATTAACTTTTGCGTTTATTGCTAAAGTTATTTTCTCTACCTAATTTAGTCTAACCTTCTAAAAAAATTCACTAGTGAATCACGGCGCGTGAATCCTGCCTCTAATCTAATCCAGCAGTGCGATCCTCCTCGCACCAATGCTCCATCGAGACCCGATTTTCACCATTAACGGTGATTTTAGGTCATTTTCCACCATCCACCGATTTCCATCACTACCCCACCATCATGGCCTCTCTATGACAAACCACCACTCCTATGGATTTCTTGTGTGTTTATTGTCTTTTTGTAGGGTTACGGTGGCGTCACTCTCTTGTCTCCACGATCAGACGGAAATGCAAGTAACGAGCCACACCATTTGAGCCCGAATTACGAAGGTGCTGAGAAGGTTAAACATGATTTTCGGTAAATATCAAGTTATTAACTGTATTTCAAACATACGATTGCCATTAAAACACACGTATGCACGAAACGGTCGGTGACGAGAAAAAGAGTATCGATGATTAAAGAAATTAAAACTTTGTTATTGAAGATTAACGCTATAATCTAGTGTTTTAAGAGATGAAAGTCTGATTGAAGAGCCTTAAAAATGATCCGGAAGGCTAATAAGGCCTCGCGCATGAAACAAGCCATATCGGTGTTTTCACATCGAATGTTCTTTCCAGGAAAAGACAAGTTCCCATAATGTTTTTTATTCTCCATGATTCTTAAGAAGATCATCACCACCGACGGAAGTCCTAAGATTTCGAGGAGCATTATTTACAAAGTATGGAAGGCTTGAAAGTCATTTATCTACCTTACTTGTCCCACAGTGCAAAACAACCGATGCCTCTCGAAACATGCCTGCGAAGTAATTATCGACGTAACAAAGACCCCTAGTTCGTCAAAGAGTACTAAGAGTCAATACGAGGATATTAGATAGAATGAGGTGCACGAGAACACTTCTCTGTTTTAATGATGCATTTAAGTTCTGTCCACCTCTCACGCACCTTTTCAACTATAAGAACTCTCGAAATATAAGGTGTTTCATTGAGATAGAGTTATGTGTGTATTAGTTGTAAAAATAGGTTGGGAGATGATTTCTAGTTGATATCAGTGCTGGACAATGATGTATGTATTTGGTGTTGCTCTTTAATATAACATGTTCATTGGATCCTAATCTAAATCGGTGGTGAAATGTTCTGTCTTTTTTGTTTTCCTATTGTTATGCATCACATTTCATTTCTCGGTAAGAATCAGTAATCTAGCTTAGGATATACTACTATAGGCCCTAATTCTTCTTTGCTCTTCTTATCTTTGATGTTTTCCACTAATTGTGCAATGCGAGAACAAATTCAAGATATTTTAACGATGTGGTAGTTGGTTTTTTATCCATGCTTATGATGTATGAACTTAGAGTCTATTTTTAGATGCTCTTGTACGGTTTTACTTGGGAAGAATTGGGAAAGCGGGAGATTTAGAGTTAATTCTGTCTCACTAGGGTCCTTTTCAATAATTTTCCTTTCTAAGATCCCTTAAGTTGAATGTCAAAAGCGAGAGAAGGTTAAAGTCCTTCTGCGATGCGAACTTACTTTGCATCCATCTTGAATGTTTTCTATTATATGAAGAGTTAGCCTCATTAGGAGTTTGAGTACGTAGACGGTTAGGCATGCCCTTGTCCTAAATTTTCTCCTAAAGTGGTCACCTTGGAAGGTTTCCTTGTCCATTAACCTTCATTTCCTTATCATTTCATCCCATTACTATCATCCTAAAGACCCTGCGGATTTGAATGACTAGCCCATTTGAAAGCTTTGGATATTGAATTGCGAGTAAACCTTTTTATGACTCATTGCCCAATGGACTTGTGTTACTGTTTTGAATTATCTCCCCATTACTAAAAATCCTTCTTTACTCACTTCTTTACCTTACATTGAACCCTTCTTTCATGTCTCTTAACCAAACAACAAGACAAAACAAAACAACCCCTATGCCCTATAACTAGCTTAATAAATTATTGTGGGACTTTAAAGATATATATTTCTTTGCATTTATAGAAGATCCCTCTTTGGATCCAAGAGGGCTAGATCCTAAGATCCCAAAGTGGTTTGATGTTATCTTATCATTTGGTATTTCAAATGTTGCCAAATCATAGGAACCACAACACTTCCTAAAAAAAAAGTAATAAACTATTTTAATAATGATATATATGAAAACTAAATATAACAAAATCGATATTAATAAATAAATAGTATGTACGTAATCTCTCTCTCTCTCTCTTTCTCTCTCTCTCTCTCTCTATATATATATATATATATAATTTTATAAATTCATTTATATAATTAGGAATATTAACATTTGAATAGCTCTTTTACGTGTCATATGCTTTTGCTATTTCATGTTTGACATATCTCCATTATTCATTGTTTTAAAACACTTCTTCTGGTTTTAAGATATAATTTGGTTCTTAGAATCATTGGATGGTTCTTATGTTCTATCATTGAAGAAAATTACTCCCTATCTTGTCTCAGATCTCATGGTCTCAAAAAATTCTCCCATTTCATTGTTCCACCTCAACACCCACTCTGTAGACGGGCTCAGGACAATTCAAATTCTTCTGTATTCCTATGTTTTCTACTCTGAAGACATTGGTGCTCCTCCGTTGCTGTCTATAAGTAATTAAACATGTATGAATTAATCAGTTGTTTTAAATGTGTTCTTAATAACTATTAAATTGTATATGATCATTATTAAAAAAAAACTCACTTATTGATGTAGTTAGGTTTCATTTCAGCGTTGCTAATATTTCTAATTTCCTCAAGATTTGTATCATACATAACAAAATAAATATTATCATCTCATTCATTTTGTGACTCTGCGTACACACCAACCAATATATAATGAAAAAACTTACATATAGTTCAAACATATTAATTTTGTAAATAATTTACAAATAACTTGTCTTCTTTGCTTTTTGATGTGATATCATTGCGTCGAACAATATTTTTGTTACTTGAGACCTTATGAGACATTTTTTTATCGATATACAACCTATACCATTCAATAAATAAGCGATTAAATATATTTTACAAATAAATCGAATAATTGCATTAGAAACAAAAGCTGCGGTAATTGGTGAGTTTATGTGAATCGATGCACTAAAGGGGTATTTTTATACAATTAAACACACCAAGCGTTTAACTATTCAACACCATCATCGAAATTGATTTGAAAATATATATATATATATATATATATATATATATATATATATATATATATATATATATATATATATATCTATATCTATATCTATATCTATATCTATATCTATATCTATATCTATATCTATATCTATATATATATATTATGAGCATGATTTTAAGGATAAGCACACCACGGTGATTTTACGGTTTGTTGTGAGAGGCACGTACGATGCGTTATATTATACTCGAGAAGAACGATGAAAGAGATTAGACATAATATACAATGTTATAATATGTCGGTATGTTTTATAACGCATGGAGCATGAATGCATTATATTAATAGGGTGCTGTGCAAAACATATAATTGTGTTTACGAAAAAAATGAACGGTGACATGGTTTGGATCTAATCCAATAAGTGATTCCATATATAGTAAGTACACAAACCCATTAATCTAAATGAATAAATTTAAACCCTAATTATGAAGTGGTAAAGAAATTAAAACCTAAGGGTGAATTTTAAGAAGCAAAGGTTTAATGTAAGTATTGATTTGTTTTTTCTTGAAATTTAATTAAATTTAAATAGGATTAGAGATCGTAAAAAAATTTACTGGTAAAATCTGTAGTACTTTGTGATACAAGGTTTATATGACCCAAGATTTTTTGCTATCCATGGTTTTTTAGTGACTCATCATACCTTTGAACATATGATCTTTCGACGGATCAAAATATTTTTAAACTTAAAGTTCTCTCGGTATGTCTACCTTGCAATTGATATCTCTTTTAGTTAAACTAGCATAAATTGAATTTTTTATTATTAAAATAAACACTAAAATTTAAATTTTTACTATGCGAGTTTTTAGGTGAATCATCATACCTATCAACTTTTGATCTTTTGAATAGTTCTTTTTCTGCCAAGTATTTAGATGTTGTACAATGTTCTTGGTATGTCTCCCTTGAAAATTAATCATGAAATTTTAGGTAAAATAATTAAATGTTGAATAAATTTTACTATAAAAAAATACGTATGAAATTACGATTCGAAATATCAATCGTTGCTCGGTTACGAATTTTAAAAAAGAAGAAAAAGGCACATTTGTTTTTCAATTTTCTGCACATTAGTGCATTCGATATTCAAGTGCACCGATGCGCTTATAAAAAAAACATGCCAACATTACCGCATTTTAAATTGTTTCAATGACGGGCTTGTGATAAAATTATTATTCTTTCTAAATCCCGAAATTGTGATTATATTTTTTAACTCAATGGTGTGGTTTCCATTTAAAAGCATTTCTAGAAAGCTCTAATTTTTATAAGAAAATTGAGTTGGTTAGTTACGTTTTGTTTTAAAATCGAGAAACGGTGCGTAGCGGTTTTTTTTTTTTTAATGCGTACGGTGTGTCTTGTAGAAGAGGATCGATATGATAACATATTTTTTTGTAAATGTGGGATACCAATATGGGTATTAGATGGCGATGTTGTTAATTTTATAATACATCATTCATGCTAAATAAATTTTCAGTTACAGTTAAAAGTTATCTAAATTTATTTTATAAAATAGCATGTCGTCTCAAATTATCCTCTAGGATGCATCCACATGAATCACAATAGTTCATAGTCTGTTTTCTTCTTGATGCCTTATTATTTAAAAATTGTTTTAAAACTATATTTGAAATTCACATTGTGGTTATATAAATTGTCGATATTAATTTTGGATATGCACACAAATTTGTATTTTTATTTTCTCAAATGCAGGGGACAAAATATTAATAATACTCATATGGGAAAATTCTTCAAAATTCCAACTTGTTCCATATTGTTGATCAAATTCCTTCATGGATTTCTCCCTTTCCATCTCCAATAAGTTCATATTTTATTCCTATTTGGATTATCTAGTTGGTTTTTTTTTTCCATGTCAATTAGAATAAATGTGTCAAATTTGCAAGAACACAAATTTAGAATCCAATCTAGATGCGAGGAAAATATTACTCCATATTTTCAAAATCTCCGGAGGCTCTTATCGGGAGCAACATATCGCAAACGATTGGTAGATGAAAATGGACAACTCTTCCCCTCCCAATTGGAACATGGCATATTCCAGTCGCAATCTGGATCAACGATGGTAATAATTGTTTGGTATAATGTAATAATTTAGACAAACCAAATCAATTCATGTGTGTAATAATATCATTGATATTTTACTATTGATTTTCAATATTTTTTGAAATTATGATTCTAGTGATATTGAATGACCCGCTTGCAGCTTCCATATTACTCCTACAATTTAATAGAGAAGGCTGCATTGAGAGAAAGAATCAGAAGCATATAAAGAATGTTTGAATCAACCACCTATTCAATTCCCCTAACACATTCACCAATTAGGAATGACTACAATAATAGTTGTTCTTCATCGCATGTTGGAAATGGAGGAAATAGTAAAATTGAGGTTGGTATGGATATTGATTACTTACGAGGATATGACTTTCATAGATGAAATATTGTTAGATGCATTCCAAAATGATGAGAGATATGGTAGAAATCACGATGTCGCTTCCCACCACCACTCCCTTTGGACGGCGGCAAGTCCGTTACATACTCAACTAGGGACAACGATGTTGTTGTACAATGTGAAATCAAATTTTGGCATGTCAAATGCACGTTTCTCGGTAATATTAAGGTAATTGACTTTCATGATTGATCAAGTTACTTATATGTGGTCACACGATAAAATTTTAAAATAGTTGATTTTATCAATGTTAAATATTGACATTAAATAATTATATTCCCCCACTTAAACGGGGGATATTACAATATAAGGTTATTTAAAGGTTATAATGTCTTCTCGGGTAGTTGAAAAAGGGAAAATTAATGCAAATTAATTTTGGGGTCTCTTAATTTTCAATATTTTAATGGTCTCAATCCTAGGAATTGTGGATTATGACCCCACAAACTCAACTCACGCTTACTTTTCATAAATGAGACAATGTGGTCTACATGTAACATTAATTCATTAAGAAAAGTCAACGGATCTATTCATCAAGCGAAATCAATGCATTGATACATGAACACATATAATTACATAAAGTAGAAATCAAATTTTCATTAGTTTGACCACTAAACTATATAACATCTATTGGTAGCTTGGATCACTAGATCTTCATTCTAATTACCTACTATTTTCAATCCCCAAAGGCTATAATTTATGGAGGAAATTAAAATATTGTGGATCATTTCAAGATCCATGATCTTGTCTACAAATCTCTCAACGTGATCTTCTCCACAAATCTCTCAACATGATATTTTTCACAAAGCTCTCAACATAATACCTAAGATCCATCGTAGATGCGATTGTTCAATATTTTAACAAATCCCTTTCCTTTTGGCCCGTTTTTCTCATTTTTTTTCCTTCCATAATTAGTTGTAACAATTTTTCCCACAGGAGATGGGTTGGTGCTCCCTGCAGCAGTTCCCAGGTACAAAAGTTTGTGACCTCTTGGTCATATACTTTCTCGTCTTCTGCGTAAACGGATCGAACTCATGAGTTGCAAAATGCCTCTACGATATTAAGTATCCACCTTACTACATGATACCTCACCAAACATTCTCTTGTGTTTGGGATTTTGAATCTTCTTGGTTCTCTTCTCCTGCCTTTGAGAACTCCTTGATCTGGGCTCACAGATCTTATCACCTTCCTCTGTCACCTACACAGTAAACTTGTATTTCTTACCGGATCTTTAATCGACTTGTGCCTTCTTTCGTTGTTTCTCCTCCACTGCACACTATGAAAGAATATTATGCACTGTGATACCACTTGATGCAAATGAATTTTGGGTTCTCTTGAACAATATTTTTATGGTCTTGATCCTAATACCGATTACAAGGCCAAGAAACTCAGCTGACCCTCACTTCTTTTCACCAAACTCAAGACCCTATGATCCTGCTATTAATTCATCAAGCAATCAACAAATATATGCATCCCAGACATCAATGCATTAAATCACCATGCACACACATAGAATTAATTAAGTATAAACAATTTGTTAATTTAACGACTAAACTATTACATATCATATTAATTTTCCTTAATTGACGGATCTTCATTCTAATGACCACCTCTTTTCAATGCCCAAAGGATACAATTTATAGAGAAATTACAATAGTGTGGATTATTTGAAGATCCATTATCTTCTCCATAAAGATCTCTCATGATCCTCTTCGAAGGGAAGCTCCTACGACATGATCCCTTTTCACAAAGCTCTCAACATATTCCTCGGATCCCTCACGGATTTTATTTTTCAATATTTTTAGTCCCTTTCCTTTTGGCCCGTTTTTCTCATTTTTGCCTTCTAGAATTCATTCTTGCTGATTTTCAGAGGATGGGTCAAAGTATCCCCACCGTCAAAAGTGGTTTTTGAAAATATTTGGTTATTGAGTGCATATCATATCATAGTTCCGGACGAATTGTATTCTATATAGAGGAGAATATGTATACAAAGAGATATGTACGAAATGTGGTTATGAAAGGTAATTAAAAAAAGAACGGGTAAATCACATGGTCCTCCTCATAAGATATCGAGGAACATGCTGCGTAATCCGAAGTTCAAAGACTGTTCATTTCAAAGAATTAGCTACGTTGTGGGGTGGCATGCCTCACAGTGATCGGGGTATACAAGTCCAAACATATTCAACTAGCCCGAAGCATATAGAAGATACATGACCTAAAAATTTCAAGGATGAAGTACGAGAGTCTAAAACTCAATGTATTCATGGATAGCGTCAACCCATAGCACATAAAACACCAATCAATATATTTGGCTTCTAGTAGTGATCGATAACAATATCCCCCATGTTTATCTAGAAGAATGAACATCTTGTGTTGAATCTCGAGAATCCATGGTAGAAGAAAAGTGAAAAATATTGGATGTCTACTTGCTTCATTGGTAGATGAATTGAAGATATTATGGGAAGGATACATGTATATGATATCAAGACCCATCACAACCGAAGTTTCTTGTGTATGACATATGTTCTTACACCATACATGATTATCCCGAGTTAGAGTTTTCTCTCGTAAATTAAATTATGATTGCTTTTTTAGTAACAATATTGTTCCACATATTAATTTAATTTGTTTCAATTTTCAACATCTTCATGGTCGCTTACTTGTCGGCTTTGTATATAATAATTTCGAAGGTCTTGTAACAAAAGTGTATCATGGATGTAAATGTTGTGGACCTTCTCTGTGAAACTAGGTGGTTTGAACACCTACGAAAGCCAACGTGTAGATGCTCTGAGGTATCCCTACCCGAGAAGAATACACTTATAGAAGAGAAACATCTTCTTTCTGTTAAAGTAAAAGAGAACTAAAGGCCTTAACTAATGACACAAGATGAATGGATTAGAGAATATGAAAGAGAATGAGAAAGAGTTTGTAGAAATTTTTGATTCAAATGGGAACCCTATATTCGATGATCAAAATTATTAAACACATATGTTGAGAAATTTACCATTGGGATGAAAAGGAATTTTGTCTCTTGTAGCTCCCATATTGAAGAGCATCTTAAGATTTCCCACTTACTAGATCATGCATATATTTAAAAATGTCAATATTCTTTATCGGGAAGGCACATATCATCGAAGAGAAAGTGACAAATTGTTTGCTAGAATGAATGTTATTTTTTCAAAAACTAAAAGGTAACAAAGCTGACAGAAACTTGAGAAGATGGAATTATCTTGGTCTTTCAAAGAAAGGTGATTTCCCATGGATTTTAAAGAAATATGATATTTCTTTGGAAAATGAAGTTATAATGGTGTTAAGGTGCTTTATTTATGGGTCTTCACTACAACAATGCTTCATTGTGGTAGAACATTTGTTGGGGTTCAAATTGCATGATTATTTGAATAATACAGACTACGCATGCTCAAAAACAAGTTTATTTTTTTATGTAATGGGATATTCTATAATTAATTTGTGTATAATTTACTATTTATTGTGCGGTGTAATTATCCTTTTCTCATGTGTAGCTTTGTGAACCATGACTTCCCCCAAGACCTGTAGCGTGCCATATCTGAAATTATCTACATTTGTATGTTGGATCAAATCAAAGGATATTCCTTATAGCCCAACGATTACGACAACGTCAACATATAGCTAAGATTGTTTGTATATTTGATAAGAAAGCTGCCAATAATTTTTCATGGACACAGCAAGTTCATCTTCTAATTCACTTACTATATGAGGTTGAATTAGTTGGGGTCGTTTCTTGTCGTTGGATGTTCTTCTTAGAAAACACCATTAAGAGAAAGAAATTTAAGGTTCTCAACGAAAATGCAAAAGCAAGGGATATATAGGAGAGGGGCATATATTGTATCGTATTTCTATTATGCCGGTGAGTACATCAATGAATTAAGGATATTGATGATGGATGCATGACACAAGACTATGGGTGGAAATCCTAGTTCGACCAATATAGTCGTGCTAGCCATCACGATCAAAACCTAATACGAGGGACATTACGTTACATTGGAAAGATACAAGAGATCATTCTAGTGGAATTCTTTTCATTCCAATTTGTTATTTTGAGGGTGCAAGTAGTGGGCCACCTTTGGTCAGAATAATGTAAAGGAAAGATTGTGATAGTGAGATGATATCTATTAACCCTAAAAAGATGTGGCATGAAGCTAGGGAGCCTAAATTTTCCCAAAACATTGTAGCCAAGTGTTTTTTACCCGGATGTGTTAGATAGGGATTAGTTGTTCGTGTTAAGACACAACCCTAGATCAAAACATATATTTGAGAAGTAGAATATAATTAGAGTGATGACAATGGAGAGTGATATGTACTTGTGTTATTTAATCATTTATACTATTGTTGTATGTTTTGTTGTCTTTATTTCGGTAATTATATTGTTTTCTATTCATCTTGTCGGAATTTTATAATATAATTGGTAAGATTCACAAATATTTTTACATGTTCTTTTGAAATGAAACATTTTTACAATACTTAAAACTAAGTATTTCTAAGTGAGTCGTTATTTATGATAATACGATTCAATTTCACAACCCTTCTCAAATAGAAAAATGAGAACAAAATAGTGAATTTGTGATGGTGATTAAGAGGCATTTGTTTGAATTTAAAATAGGCTTGGTGATGCATTTTTGTTTCCTATTTTGATTATGTGAACTAAATATCAAATTTTTATGTATTTGTAACTAAATTATTTTAAAAGTAGACATGTCTTTAACATTTTGAACATGGTAATATTATCTAGAAATGTGGAAAACATCGAATTTTAGTGATTATCTCATGATAAGTATGTGGAAAAAATAATAGTTTTTGAGTTGTTCATTAAGAAATAATCAAATATATTATTTTTCAAAGTTTAAATCTAATATATTATCATTTTTGTGTTATTTAAGTCATATTTATTGTGTAAATCGAGTTATATTTAAATCATTACAATGAAAATAAAACCAAAAATAGCATAAGAAATAGGCGGTATATTAAATCTAAAGTAATTGCACTCTACTACTCATTATGGAAGAGATTTTGTCACGTAACATTACATTTAAAAATAGTAAAATAATAAGTTAAATTAACAAATTAAAAATGGTAATAACAAAAGAAATTATTGTTGGCCATAACTTCAATACTTTAATTTAGTCCTTAATATTATATAACTTTATATAGAGATATAAAGTAATCGAAAGTAAAAAATAATAATTTAGCTTTTATTGAGGAAGAATATAATTTTTTCACATGACAAGAAATACTATTATTGATATTACATTATATGTAATTCATTCTATCATTCATTACATTTGATATTTAAAACAAAAAATATATTTATAGAAAAATATTTTATAATAAGTAAAAAACGATTTAATAAGTATGTATATGGTGATATTAGCTTGTTCTAAGCTTGTAATTGGGTGATTTACATTTACGATACATTTCCTTTAAGTCTCCATTTGTTGGTATATTACTACGGAAGCCTTTCCATTTTTTTACTAAAATTCTATTGTAGGTCCATACTTATATCCTACAACTATAGTCGACAAAATTGCTTCATTAGAAGCATAAATTTATTGCGTAGCATAAAAATAATAAAAACCATAGACAAAAGCTACTAAGAAACAAGTCATTGTCCATATTTGTCGAGATCTTTAGATCGAATCTGGGGCCTTTCATGTTTCTCTCCATGCTCTTGGCGATGCGGTATTTTAGCTCATACGGTTGATGTCGAAGTGTGTCATTTTCATCATCTGTTTGTTTAATTTTCACTTTTGGCCACGTTATGCTCATGGATGTTTGGCATGTCTTGCTACGCGTGCGCTAAGTTGAATTATTTGCCTCCCAAGTACGGTCCCTCGGCTCATAGACTCTTTTCTCACGGTCAACGAACCCAAACCTATGTCTCTTCGCCACCTCTATAATTCCCATGGATAGACACAGGCCTACGCGCATCCCCAACGCCTTGTAGTTGGGCTTCCCACCTCCAAATTATTGTGGGAATCCACATCCAAATTGGCTCCACGGTCCTCCCAAACTTTTTTGCAAGAATCTTATGTGGGTTAATTCCTTCCAAATTCTCCCCAAATTTGCATTATATCATCACACTTTCGATGGCTTAACACAAGATCTAATTCTCCCCGGAGGAGTGAGCCCGCGTGCTCCTCCAAATCGCCTAACTTTCACCACTACTGTTCCAACTTCACCACACCCCAACTTCTTGCGCAAGTGAAACCTCAACACTTCTCACCTTTAACTCGGAAACTTCTTTCCCCAGACTTGTGACTACAATTTTTTTCCCCCATCGGCTAGCTAGTGGGGAAGGGCCAATTTTTCCACCACTCCTCCAATAGCTCAAATTCAATGTTAACACAAAACCACGACATGTGGGTAGCCCCAAGTATCTTCACCCTTGAGCACTCGAAGGAAGGATGCCTAAGAGTTAATAATGTGATCAACTGCGGTGCATAGATAGTAATTCTCACCGAGGCTTGAGAACCGGTCACCACAAGGCTCTCTCAAAAATCTTACCCCCCCCCAAATTCCTAAATTTCCGAGCCCCAAGCTCATGCCTAATCCTCCTTAGAAATGCACAAAGTAGAAATAGCACCCCCCGCGTTGTCCTTTGCTCACGACATTGACAGTCTTCCTCAACGGTGAACTACAACCAATCTTGTTGACTCTATTACCCATATTTTCATCCAAATCCTTGGAGAAAGCTGAATATTTAGTGGTTGGACCTAGCATGGATGACCTCATTTTGCCACTCCATCCCTCGATATTCCTCATTAACTTCACATTTCCATTATATCGCCAATTCCACTCGACCTTGTTATTGTGAGATAGTCCCATGTCAGCGATGTTCCCTACACTTCAGGATTTAATTTCCTCCCATCGTCCATAGTTCACATACTCTGTCATGAAATGCTGCAAATATGTCCTCACTCCCGATCGTATCCATTGACACCTCTTCTCCTATGTGCGGTGTAGACGGTGAATTTCATGTAAGGCTCTAGAAAATATGCATCATAAACCTGACCATCCTCCATGAAGATATTTGCACGAATTTCCATAAACCAACATTATAAAGGAAGGCCTAATGGGGGTGGGGAAGGGGCACCCAAAGGGAAATGAGAGGTGAAGATAATGGAAGGAAGGCATAAGAGAAGAGAGAAGAGAGGGATGATAAGGGGACCAATGAGATAAAGGGAGTTTGAGATGAGATCGACGAGAGAGTGGATAGGAAACAAAATGTAGACGGAGGGAGGGAACATAGCATAGAGAGTCTATGAGAGAAAAGGGAGGATGGAAGAAGAGTGAGGGAAGAAGGGAGGAAGGAGGGACAGGATGGGGCCAAGCCTAATATCAACTAACTAGTAACACAAATTTCTTTTCCTCCAAGTTCTCCATCTCTTTGGGGGTTCAAAAAAATTGTTTATTAATCCTTTTTATTTGGTAGTAATAATTTTCCCATTGATTTTCTAATTATAACTTGAATTGGGGATAAAAGTGTCTTCCTCCTTCTGTTACCATCTTGGTCTCTTCTTTAAGTAGGCAATCTTGGTTCACCTATACCTTGACTTCTTTATTATGCTACTTAAAACATGATGGTACTTGACTTCTCTAAGGGTTGTTTTTTTATGCCTTTTATTATTTTTATGATTTGATTAAATGTAGTTTTGTTGGGTGTGGAGCTTGATTTTCATCTGATTGATCATGTTTTAGGTACAGATGTATACCCGAGCTGTACACGCAATAGGGAGGCGCACCCCCCGGGGGGATGACCCTCGGTGCAGGGTACGGGGACATTGTCTAGGTGGGGGACCGAGCGGCGCAGAAGCAAAAACGGATGCAAAATTTCCTTGTAAAAGTATAGTAATTTCTAGTCAATGTTTCGGGCCGTTCATTAGGCTGGATGATGCGACGGTGAGAAGTTATGTTTGGATTTGGGGTTTTTGTCCCTAGAAGGCACCCCCTCGCTTTGTATGTATTGTATTATAAACTGTGTATGTATGTGTATTCTCGGAGCGTGGTACATAGGGAGGCTACATGAGAGAGGAAACATGAGATATTACGGCGGATCTGCTGTAGGTTGTCGTCTTCATTTCTTTGGATAATAGAAAGAGAAAGGAGTAGGCACGTTCGTGGGACGTAGCCCAATATTTGGGTGAACCACGTATGTACTGTGTGTCTCTCGGGTTTTATGTGTTTTGGGTGCTTGTGTTTTTCCGCATATTCTGATGTGCTTGCATTGCTCTCATAATATGTAATTTTCTAACAATTTGTATAAGATCCGAAGTTATATTTGGGTACAGTAAACTCGCCGGAAAGGAGGGTTCCTGGTTAGGAGTGGGAGCGATGGCCGGAAGATGGTAAGTTTAGGGTCGAGGAATTTAACGGCCAAAACCTCGACACAGCAGAATGCGGATGGAAGATTATACGTATCGAGAAGAGTTGTGCCTATGGTGAGCGGAAACAAGGGTGAGTGCAAGCCATGACGGATGCGAATGGAACATTCTCGATAGAAAGGCACTCAAAATAGTATGGTTGTGCCTTGCGGTGTCGGTCACCTTCAATATTTTGGAAGAGCAACAACGGAAGGTATGATGTAGACATTGGTGAAACTATACTGAAAGAGCCCTTGTCCTCAAATAGGTATTTCTTGTGAAACAATTATTTAATATGAAGATGTCGAAAGGTGGATCTATTGTAGACCATTTAAATGATTTTAATACGATTACCGATCGATTACGTTGCGGAGGAGTAAAATTTGATGATGAAGTTAGAGCTACTACATTCTTCTTGTGCTTATTGCGAGAGGTTGGAATGGTTTAGTAATGGCTATTAGTAACTTTGTCTCGGATCTAGTGCTTTAAAGTTTGATGATGTTGTCGGAGCTATTCTTAGCGAGGAAATGCAACGGAAAAGCTCCGAGTGAGACATTGAGGTAATGCGTTCGGTGACGAGTCTAGGGGAAGAAGAATGGAAAGAGGAAAAAAGCTTGAGATATCACGGTAAATCAAGGAAAGGCGGATCCAAGTCTAGATCAGGGGATAGTGTGCTCGAAATGTGGAAAGAAAGGACATCAAAATAAAGATTGTAGATCTCAAAAAGGGGAAAATAAGGAGATGCACAAAAAGAAAACAATCATGAAGAAAAATGTGATAGGTGATGTGTTACAAGATGCTTTGATTCTTTCTTTTGAAAATGTTACTTGATTCTTGGGTTGTAGATTCGTGGGGCTTCATTCCATGCCACACACGATAAGAAATATTTCCATGACTATGTTCAAGGATATTTTGGACAAGTTCGTTTGGGTGATGATAAACCACAGCAAAATTTTTGGAATGGGTAAAGTTCTTAAAAAACAACGAGAATGGAAACCAATGGCTACTAAAGGAGGTAAGGCATGTTCCGGATACGAAGAAAAATCTGATTTCAACAGGAGCGAGTTAGGAGGTGAAGGTTGTGTGACAACTTTCACGGATAAAACTTGGAAGGTCACCAAAGGAGCCACAGTAATAGCAAAAGGCGAAAAGGTTCGTACATTGTATTTATGCAATGGTATTTCTAACTACGTTAATGCTTTAACTTCCAAAGGAGCAGATGCATCATTATGGCATCATAGGCTTGGACACATGAGTGAGAGAGGGGATGAAGATTCTTCACTCAAGAAATTTGTTCGCGGGTTTGCGGAATGTTGATTTGGATTTATGTGAGAATTGCATTTATGGAAAACGAGAAGAGAGTCATATTTATCGAGTTGGGAATGAAAAGAAGAGAAAAAATTAGAGCTTGTGCATACGGATGTATAGGGGACTTTGCTAGGTATCATCTCTTGGTGGCTCTCATTATTATGTTACTTTTATTGATGATGCAACTAGAAAAAACTTGGATTTATTGTATTCGAATAAATCCGATGTATTTGATACTTTCAAGAAATGGAAAGCTTTGGTTGAGATTGAGACGGAAGGAAGTTGAAGTGTCTCGGATCGGACAATAGAGGTGAATATTGCAGCAAAGAGTTTGATAGGTACGCATTCGAGAGCATGGAATTCACAGAGAGAAGACAATTCCAAGAACACCATAAGAAAATGGTGTGTCAAAAAGGATGAACGAGAACAATCATGGAGCATGCCAGGTGCATGAAATTGCATGCAAGATTGCCTTTACAATTTTCAGCGAGATGCTATAGATATTGGTGTTTATCTAATAAACAAAGGGCCTTCAAGTTCCTTGGATGGTGGTATTCCGGAGGGAAGCATGGATAGGTAAAAAGATAAACTACTCTTTTTTAAAGCATTTTGGTTGTGAGGCCTTTTTTCCATATTAATAAAGAAAACAAAGAGAACCAAGCTTGAGGCAAAATCAAAGAAATGTACCTTTATTGGATATGGTGTTAATGATTTTGGTTATTTCTTATATGATTATGAAAATCACAAAAATCATTAGGAGCAGAGATATAATATTCAATGAAAAGGTATTGTGTAAGAATCGAGTTGCGAGAAAAGAAACAGAAAAAAGAAAACAAAGAATACATAGTTCTTGATGAGATCACGAAAACAAAGGTAAAGGTGCTCGAAAAATAATAATAATAAAGAGCCACAACAACAACAACCACCACAATAGCAACATGCATCTCAAACACACGAAAAGTGGTGTTAGAAGATCTACCGGGATAAGTAGACCGCTTGAACAATATTCTCCTTCATTATATTATTTATTGTTGATCGATTACGGTGAACCTAAATGTTATGAAGAAGCAAATGCAGAGTTGAAAGCAAGAAGAAGTGGGAGCTATCCATGGAAGAAGAGATGGACTCCTTAATGCATAACCGAGACTTAGGGACTTAGTCGGGTTGCGTACATAGTAAAACTACATTGCGGAAATAAATGGGTTTTACGAAAGTTGAAGGAAGAAGATGGAGGAAAACGAGTACAAATCTAAACTTGTGGTCAATGGGTTTTCACGAAGAAAGGTATTGATTTTGATGAAATATTTTCTCCTGTTGTTAAGATGACCTCAATCATAACTATTTTATGTCTTGTAGCAAATGAGACGATTTACATCTTGAACGAGTTAGACGTAAAGACAACATTTTTCCATGGATATTTGGAGGAAGAGATCTATATGGAGCAACCATAAGGATATGAGGTCAAAGGGAAAGAAAAATTAAGTGTGCAGATTAAAGAAGAGCTTGTATGGCTTAAAACAGGCTCCAAAGGCAATGGTATCTACAAATTTGACAAGTTTATGTCTCGAACAAGGTTATACTAGATGTCACTCTGATCATTGTGTTTATCTAAAAAACGCAAAATTATGGTAGCTATATTATATTGTTATTGTATGTAGATGAGATGCTTGTTGCGAGGGTCTAACATGCAAGAAATAAATGTGCTCAAAATAAAATTGGAAAATTTATTTGCAATGAAAGATTTAGGGAGCCACAAAACAAATCCTTGGTATGAGAATAACTAGAGACAGGGAAAAAATCGTAAATTAACATCTGTCTCGAGAATGAGATACATACAAAAGGTGTTGAAAAGATTTAATATGTAGAATGCAAAACCAGTTAGTACACCTTTTGCTAGCCATTTCAAACTTAGTAAGGAGATGTGCCCCAAGACCCATGAAGAAATGGAATATATGTCTAAAGTTCCATATGCATCAACAGTTGGAAGCTTAATGTATGCAATGGTACGCACTGAGGCTTGATATTGCACATGCGAGTGGGAGTTTTAAGCGGTACATGAACAATCCGGGAAAAGAACATTGGATAGCGAGTAAAATGGATTCTCAAATATTTGAGAGGTACCACAAATCAAGCATTATGCTTTGGTGGTTCAAACATTGCTCTACAAGGATATGTTGATGCGGATATGGCAGGGTGACAGAGATAACGGGAGGAGCACTACAAGATATGTATTTATCGTAGGTGGAACAACTGTTAGTTTGGGTTTAAAAAATCCGAGTGTTGTTTCACTTTCAACAACAGAAGCAGAGTATGTTGTCTGCTACGAGAGGCTAGTAAGGAAATGATTTGGTTACAAATGTTTATGGATGAATTGGGATAAGAAGCATGATATGGGCACGTTATACGGTGATAGCCAAAGTGCCATTCATCTCCTAAAGAAGTCAAACATTTCATTCCAGGACTAAACACATACGGACTCAAGTACCATTTCATATGGTTAGTATTGGAAGATGGACAGTTGAAGCTAGAAAAAATACACACTAGCTAGAATCCCGAGATATGCTAACAAAAGTTGTAACCAGGGAGAAAGCGAGAATATGCTCAGTTTCAATTGGTCTTCAAGGATGAGGATTAAAGATGAGAAACAACTAGGTCCAAAGAGGAGTCATTTATCCGACAAATGAAGCGAGTGGTGGAGTTGCTACAATCGGTCTCCAAGTGGGAGATTGTTGGGTGTGGAGCACTGATTATCTTGTTTAATTTTGTATCACAGCGTTGGACCCATGTACCTTAATGGGGGCGGCAATGCATACCCGTAATTAAACGTTGCCTAGGGGGTCTAGGGGGGGCGGCTACGACTTCATGGAGGCCCCCCACGGCGGGGGGTTTTCGAGGCGGTGTCCGAAGCTAAAAACATATGTAAAATTTGCCTTGTAAAAGTATAGTAATTTCTAGTCAATTTGGGCCGTTCATTAGGCGGATGATGCGACGGTAGAAGTTATGTTTAGTTTAGGGTTTTTTTCCCTAGAAGGCACCCCCCTCGCTTGTATGAGGGTATTGTATTGCGGTTGTGTATGGTATGTGTATTCTCGGAGCATGAAACGAGAGAGGAGCGCGTGAGAGAGAACGAGAGGATATTACAACGGATATGTTGTAGGTTGTGTCTCTTCATTTTTGTTTGGATAATAGAAAGAAAGGAGTGGCTGTTTTGGGGTGGACGTAGCCCCAAGCTGTGAACCAAGTATATTTGTGTCTCTTTGGTTTTATGTGTTTTGGGTGCTTTGTGTTTTCAACATATTTGATGTGTTTGCATTAGCTTCGTAATATTTAATTTTCTAACGAGTTTTGAGCCAAAGTCCCAATGGCCATATGTTTGATTGCCAATAGAGTCTCCTAGGATAGCCGCCTCCCCTAGTTCATTTTTCTTATACTAGAGTGTTGAAGAGTCGTCCTTCTTCGGACGAGGCGATTCCACTAGCGGATACGAGGTCTAGCAATAATCCAAATCATGATGATGGTTCTAGTTAAGGCATCTGAAAGATCGTGATGAGTAGCACCACCTCAAATCATACGCGATTGTCATTGAAGAAAAGATGATGTTTCCCATCCCTCGCTTCGACGGATCATGATCCTTAGTTTGACACGTCCAAACACTGTACACGTGCAAAAACAACGACATAAAACATAAAATCTAAAGCATGTAACTATATATCGATTAGAAGGATGTAATTCATTGCATTGCATAAAAGGAAATAGACACATGAATGGAACCAAAATCGGTACGCTTATGTTATAAATGAAAAAATGAAGTTACAACCAATGCTTTGACGTTATGATCTTCCTTGGGGTGAGGGCGGCAGAGCGTGTCTCTCAACAAGCTTGTCGAGAATTTGGACGAAGCTCTCTCTCTTTGGCTTGGCTCTCAATAGTTGCACAGCTATAGTTCCTTCCTACAAGACCCCGTTAGCTTTCTAATGGAGAGGCAAGATTTTGTAGATGGAGGAGAGGAAGTTGGGATCCCTATAATCATGGGATAGGCCCTATCTTTTAGGAAGGTTCCATGATAGGTGGAAAACCACTTCACATACATGGAATGCGGAGCCAAACCACCCAACTCCTTTTAATGATTCATTCGGGGGTTGTTAGAATCAAACTCTTGCCATTTATTTTTAAAAAGAATCCCTTAATAAGCTTGGCGCGATTAGCTCAGGATAGAGCACCAATTGGCGCCCCCTTTAGTGTGGATTTCCCCCAGCAGGCGCGAGGATGGTAGCATGTCTGTATCTTACGAGGACGATGCTTGAGACACCTC
Organism: Pinus albicaulis; assembly: GCA_034641835.2. Classification (NCBI taxonomy): domain Eukaryota; kingdom Viridiplantae; phylum Streptophyta; class Pinopsida; order Pinales; family Pinaceae; genus Pinus; species Pinus albicaulis. The sequence continues at coordinate 251,666,550 of CM076580.1, read as the reverse complement.
TTTACCCTTCTTACTCAATTATGGCTTTCTTGATAATACAGTTTTTGAAAGTGAAATGAAATATATCATATAGCAGGTAATTTACAAAGATGTGCTAGAAATTTGTTCAAACTCACGCGAAATACGTCAATTTTATCAATCGTCTCTTCATGATTAATTATGATTTAAATTTAATGCTTGTGAATTTCACCGCTTCGCATCGTACTTATCCAATAGTTCAAAGCCGTTAGGATCTAAAATTCCAATACGATATATGAGATAAGTTTCTTTTAACATCTTGAGATCATTAAATGCGCGAGTTTACAATGATTTCTTATAATATTTCATGATTGTCTCGTAAACATTGCAAAATAGGATACGTACAAATCGCAGGATTGCAAGATTTAAAGGTATATTTAAGTCATTATTATAAGTCGCGCGCGTGCGATTTTGTAAAGCCAAAATGGATGCGATGCGAAAAAAATATTCATATTTTGGGTTCATTCGCTTAGATTGAGTCCGCGGTCATCACAACTTTTATCAATTTGTTCCTTTAAGTCATAACTAAATCCGATGTATGAAAAGGAAAGTAAAGCTTTCTAAAGAGTGCATCTCGTTGCTACTTAAATTTTATGTTTTAAGATTTGTTTGAAAAAATTAACATATATGATGAGCGATGCACTTTTTTGAAGTGAAATTTTATTTCCTAAGTGTTTTTGAAAGGATTTTCTGATTTATTTTAAAGGAGCCCCTATTTATAAAAATAAATGGGGGTTGTTGTATAGTACGACAATTGGCGATTCACTTGAACAGACACGGATATCTTTGATAAAAAAAGTTTGAGAACTCTAAATCCTTTTTTATATAAAAAATAAAATAGTTAAAGAAATGAAATTTCAAATAATTAATATCTTTTTCAAATGGAAATTTCATTTTATTCACTTATTTCGGGAGAATTTCTCGATAAATATATAAGTATAAAAATCAATATTAGTCTTTACTTAGTTAAAACTAAGATAGGAAATAATATTTACAGATAAAAACTTTTTATAATTTTACTCTTTTATCATAGATAGAGCCTGTTGTTCAGCTAAGTAGTTTTAAGCTTTGGCAGGGGTTGTCTTTTAACCGACTATGATCCATTTTTCCATCCGGTATGTCTCATCATTTTCATAAGTTAATTTATTTATTTATTTATTTTATTTCTTTATCTTCTTAAAGACATTGTCTTGCCTTGGTAACCAAATAGTGACAATGCCATTCACAAATAGTAATTAAATTGATCGGAATTGGCTATGATCTAGGACCCTTGTCCTGTGATATAATCTCAAGTCATTACACTATTTTTGGTGACAGTTACTAGTAATGTCAAATTCGATCAACTATCCCATGAACATGGTAAACAAGCTGCGTGATGAGACTTATTATCTTTTAAGTTTTCTCCAAACCTTTTCTTTTTATTTTATTTTTAAATTTATTTTGAAAATTATAAGATTCTTTGGATGGGATGAATCACACACATTTCTTTTAAGATGCCGGATGATAATGTCGAGTTGTTAGATTGCTTTTAGAAAAATATTTCTTACTATAATATAATTTTCTTTTCATGACCAACAAAGAATTTTCATACTAGATAAAAATGAGAGTTTTTCAAACAAAATAAGTGTTTTATTGAATTCCATTTTTCTAGAAAGATAAAATGGTCTGTTTTTTCCTAAATCTTTTGATTTTTTTCTTTATGATTCTATTTTTATTAAGTGGGAAAAAAATACAAAAAAGAATTTATCTAAGACTTATTTTGAAAGTCAACTATAATTACTAAACAATTTTATTTCTATACCCAAAAGCTTAAAAATTTTCAATATTTTAAAAATGAAAGATTTAAATCTTTATGAAAAATATTTTTTCAAAATTTTTCCAGTAACGAATCGAAATCTTTCTTCTGATAAATCTTGTAACATAAATGTTGATGAGCCAATTTTTCAATTATTTGAAATGGTCTAGCAGTTTTGAAACTTTGTGTGTTTTTATCCCTTTTCTTCTGTGAACTTTATCATTTATTCAAATCACCAATTTAAAAAATCTTTTAAAACTAATAGATGTTAAATAAAATGAGGCTTTTATTACTTGTTGATGATGGATATGAGTTTGTTTAGCCTTTTCTCTTCTTCTTCTAACATAAGAATTTGATCTTGTCTAAGTTGGAGAGAAGAAGAAGGATTTTCATCAATAAATTGTACTAAAGCAAATGATGGTATTCGTACATTTGAGGAATAATTGCTTCTTTTCCATAAACTAACATAAATGGCGAAGTGTCTATTGAAGCTTTCGAGTGATTCTATCTACCCAAAGAGCAAATAATAATGCTTTATGCCGAGTTCTTATGATTTTGCTCCACAATTCTTTTAATGATTACGATAAGGTTTTTATTCATAGATTCGGCTAATCCATTTCCTTGTGGGTAATAATTGAGTATTTTGTTAAACCTTTTCAAATCAAATTCTGTCATGGCATTTCCGGAAAAATAATATGCTTTATCAAATATCAAAGTTGATGAAAGGCCAAACCTGGTAATTTTGAATTAATCGATAAAATCGGTAATATTACGTATTGACCACTTTCAATAGGATAGCTACCCATTTGTGAAATAATCGTTCTTGGGTTAGAATATAGCTATCTTGTTTTAGAAGAGTTTGGAGTTATTTCATCTATAATATCTAACCCCCATTATTCAAATGGTTTGTTGTTGAATGTTCTTTGGTTGTAATGGAAATACGGTTTTCATTTCTCTTCTCTGAGTTTGACATGTTTTACATTTTCTTGCATAGTCATGTGCATCTTTAAACAAAGTTGACCAACGGTAACCATCATGCGGTATTTTATGAAATTTTGTGGTATTTCCTGCGGAAATGACCTCTAATTGGTCCATCATGTAGTTCCTGATACCTTTTCGACTTCGGTTTTCTCTAAGCATATTAATAATACGAATCACAATTCCTCCTAAATAAGATATCATTTACGAGTTGATATTGATTTGATTTAAGTCTCAAAGAACATTTTTACGTATAATTGAGATTTAATAGAGCATGTCCATTTTTAAGAGAAATTTTAGAACAACATATTGTGATTGAAATCGTTTAAAACACCTAAGATATTTCTATTTTGCTTGATTGATCTTTATATTTAGGCAAATGAGAAGATCCAATTAACATCTTGCAAAGACCTTGTCCTTTAACAATTTTGGGCGGGTGTATTTCTACACATCATATTGCTAACGATGCGATCGACCCAATTTTCTCTTTTCTCTCCTACTTCTCGTTGTATTATAATTGTCTACCTCTTCTTGTTAAGGCACTGTTATCTTGGTGTGTTTTAGAGAAAAAGTCCATTTTCAAAATTCTCGCTCTGACATAAACATTTTTCTATAGTTGAATAATTTAACTCGACTGTGAAGATTAGAGCTAAAAATACAATTGGTGTTTCAATGTTTTGATCATTTAAGCACATGTTAAAATAGTACATATGATGTATACGAAGAAAATGTGTATAACACAAAATATTTGAGAAAATCAAGGGTTGTTAAAGAGGTTTAAGTAATAGCTTTTTTAATTAACTAAAAATAATTTCTTTCTTCTTTTCCCCATTTAAAAATTGAATTTTTCATGATCATTGATTGTAGGGGTAGGACAATTTGGAAGAAATCGAGGAACAAATCTTTTTACAAAATTAATTTGTCCTAAAAATGATTGCATTGTTTTTTTGTTATGAGGTAGAGAATATTTTCAATCTCCTGGATACTAGAATCTATGAATTCCATTTTAGAAATAAGGAATCCCAATAGCTTAACTTTTGATGAAAAAAATAACATTTTTTAGGGTTGATATTATATTTTCGCTTCGCACAATATTTTTTAGATCATTAATATGATTGTTTCTATGTTTAGAATATAAAGTGATTTCATCTAAGTATATAAAAACTCGCTATTGATCCTCTAAGTTATATCCATAGAGCAATGAAACGTAGCTCCAACATTAATCGGTCAAAAGGCATTTTCGGTATGCGTATGTTCCCATTTTGATCTAAATGTTGTTTTTAATCTATCATCGGGATGAACCATGATACGATTGTACACGAAAATATTTCTAGAAAAGACATCAATTCGGACACGGGCGGTTGTAATATGTTCCATGGTAGGTAAGAAATTATCTTACGAGCTTTATTCAGAATTCCTAAAATCTATATGAATCTAATGTCTCCTCTTTTTTCTCGTGGAACCATGTTTGACACCCATTTGGAATGTCTAATAGGAAAAATGGTTTCAGCTTTGAGCATTTTATTCATTTCGATTTAATTTAACTTTCTAAATTTGGATGAATTTTCCTGAAGTTTTTTGTTGGACGAGTTGATAAGTACGTGTCATAGGAATTGTATTGAATTATGGAAGTATCATATGTTTTAATGTCTGAGTAATCCCGTACGAATGTCTTTGTATTTTTAAAACAATTTAATGAATGATATCCTTTCTTCATATCCTAGATCAAGACCTAAGTTGATATTTTGTGGTTTGAAGTACTAAGATTAATCAATTCAAACTTTAAAGTAGAACTTTGAATTTTTGAATTGGTCACCTTTTAAACCTATCTTTCAAGTCATAAGGTATTCCATTTGTTTATAGATTTGGGAATTGAATTATTGTTTGTTTTATCTTTAATTTGTAAATCATGTTCATTTTCATCTAGGGTGACCTTCGCAAACTTTCTGTACGATGTAAGAAATTCTACTATATCTTCATCATCGTTAAATACTTTTCAAATTTTTTATGTTATACCGGAATGGATGGTCTAAAAATTAATTAGGTTGAAAATCTATACGGGCTAAATTCTTCGGGTGGTATAAGTCTAGATGCTACATTAGCAAGTAAATCAACGCTCACATTTTGTGTCTGGGAATGGTAGAATGTTGAATGCTATAAAAATTAGAAATGAGATTAAAATTTCAAGTTTGATAATGTCTCAAGTGTCGAGAAATACAATGAATCATGTTCTTGACTTGTTTGACTGTATTTCCAAATCTCCCTATACTGTGAATATTTAACATTCAATCCTATAGCTTTATACATACCTTGTATCAATGCTCATATTCGGCGGTATTTGTGCATTTGAAACTCGAGTCTACAAGCTAGCAGTATTTCTCTCCTTGATTGATTAACACGCAACTTTTATCTGCCATATTTTGATTTCGAACCATCGAAAAATAGAGTCCGAAAATAAATATTGTTTTGCAATTTTTGCTAAAATAAACACATACGGAAAAGTCTGTTTTGACAAAAGAAGTTTTTCAACTTGAGAAGTAACAATATTGTTGAAAAATGTAGGCAGAAGCGTTAAATTAACAAGGGATGATTCTCTTTGATAATTCTATGATATTATTAATAAAAGCTATAGGTTCATTTGGCCCCTTCAATTCGATAGCGTATGTTTCATAAATTTCTCACGTTCGATTCTACAGTTTGATTTGGTTTCTTTATATGGTAACCATATGTAGGCAAATTAGTAGTGAAATATCCATGTAATTTCTCGGACCAATTCACTGCATAGAATAAGGCCATAAAACTCCGGGGAATGTCTGTGACCAAAATATCAATCACTTGTGATACTTTTGGATTAGATGATAATACGATAGATGCTAATAACATTTCTCCAATAACTTCAACTTTTGTTCTATCCAATTGAACTATATGTACAAATGTTTTTGAGAGTGATATTTAATTTTGTACACTATTCTTGGCATAATGTTTGAAGAAGCTCTTGGATCAATAAGACAATTATGAACATTCTTGTTAAAAATTTCATAAGTCAAAGAAAAGGAGGAGTTTGAGAAATAGATTTATCGCCAATTAAAACAAGATCATTGAAATTCACTTTGTTGATAGATGATGGAGGTTTTTATATGCGCATGAAGCTTGTGCTATATTTGGTGGTTGTATCGGTTCTACGGGGAATTGCTTTGAGTTGTCTGAAAAATCTTTTGTTGTTGTTTGAGTTTGGTCATTTCATGTAATGAGATATTTGCCTTGAAATTTTTCATGTCTTCTACTACTGTATTCGAATGTATACGTCACAAGTCAAAGTTTTGAAATTTGTAGAAGGATGCGATAAAATCGGATGCGTACGCACAATTTAGATTTTCGATTCTTTCTTTAAGTAGGAACGAAATTGTGTTTGGGATTTGACACGATCGGATCTAAATAAGGTTTATCTTGTAGATACAAGCATGAATTCATTTTCTTCCTGCGGTGGAAGAATGAAATCCCATAAACTATTTAATTCAACTTCTTCTTGATTCTAATTCATTTTCGAAGGGTGAGGGATCTTCGATGTCTTGGTCGATTCAACATTTGAAATTTCATTTTGAAGTTGAGATGTTGAAGAAGGATTTTCTTGAATGGACGAAATGATTTTTTAGCGGTTGAAGTTTAAACCAAATTGTTTCTTTATATCAATCATGTCATTTGACATAGCCTTTAATACTTTTTAAGACCTTCAAGGTCAAATGGATATTTTTTGAAGTTTTGTTTTTGGAATCTTGAATAAATATCGCTTTCTTTGTTTTCCTTTCTTCTATCTCTAATCGTTTCTCTAATGCTAAAACCCTTTTCTCTACTACGAGAGCTTCTTTCAAGTTTCTAAAAGAGTAGCTTTATTATCTACTGTCTGCAAAAATATCTATATTTGAAGGTAAAGAAAAATATACCATTCGATTTGTCAATAGCGAGTTTAGAAGCGAGTTGGGATTTTAATTAATGTCTGTTGAATGCGGGTTGAAATCTTTAACATTTTCACACAGATTTACTTTGAGATTAGAAAGGGCATTTATTAAATATGAAACATTTCTATCATCTCCAAATTTTGCAGAAACACTTGTTCAAAAGTTGCACAATCAACAATAGATCCTGTTGGAAGAGAAAAGTACCAAGATCTGCAGATCCTTGTAAAAGTGTATGGAAACAATCTAACTACAACATCTTCATGGACAATTGCATTTAAATTCATGGCCAACATAAAATTATTGATGTGTTCTTCGATGGGAAGACCATCTGGTTATATTTAGGTAACCATTTTAGATGATACGGAAGAGAATTAGGATTTGCCTAATGTCTGACACCGAAGTTGTGTCCAGATGCGATTAGCCATAAATTAGATTTGGATTTTATGAAGATGTGAAAGTAGGTCCGGAAAGTAGAGGTAATGGAAGAAGAACTTACAAGCTGGAACGATTACTACTCGTGAGCACGCTAATTGTTTGGTGGAAAAAATGGAAGATAGAGAAGATGTGGGTTGATTGGAAGAATATGAAGGAACAATTTGAAGGAAAATTTGATGTGACTTCACTTGTTTTTTATTTTGATGCGAGATATAGAAACTTTTTGCGATGAGGTTCTAATGGAAAATCTAAAGGGTAAATTCCAAGCTTCTCACTTCTACATCGAGTTAAAATACCGGTGTCTCTAAATAAAGACGACACTTTCCTTAGATGTTTCTCGATTAATAGGCTTTTCAACGAGAGATAGATATTCCTTCTAATTCTTTGAATTAAAGATTGAACTTTGGGGGATTCAAGAATGAATTATGAAGTCGATGGAAAACATGATACTTCGAGGGATGATGAAAAGGTTTCTACTATTTCCGATTTACGGATTGATGATCTGAATTGTGATCGAAGTACGTAGAATGCTTTTGAGGAGATCAACTCTTGTGAGGGCTTTTAATTTTGAACTTATCTTCCATTCATAGTTAGGCCCTCATCACAGCGCAAAAAATGAGACTCGAGGAAATCCCATGGCAACAACAAAGGGGGATAACCCTCGGTTCGGACCTTAAAGCGGCTCCTTTGTTTGGGTAGTGGCTCCCATTTGGGTGTGATGGGATCGATTTCCCATTTTTGGTTTTTGTATGATAACTTGTTGGGTTTCTACCAAAACGTTTTGAAATGATGAATTACTACAAACTAAGACAAATTTAACTCTAAATGCAAGACTTTGAATTGAAAATTTGATCTAACCGGAATATAATATCTCGGTCACCGATCTAGAAAGATATCCATTGAATATGCCATGAAATCAATTCGGATTTAATAGAATTATTACCATGTAAGATGATTTCTTGAAAATTAGTTAATCGAAAGAAAATGAAACATATATCACATTGTCTAATGACAGTATATAGAATAAATAATCTATGTCTTTATCTTACTTTGTTAGTGCAACGGATATTTAGGACATGATCATTAATTTTCATATATGATTCATGAAATGTTTGTGTTAATCACTAATTTTCGGAAACATAAATAACATACATGATATTGGTACCATTTGTGTATGACTCTATCTATCGGATTAGTGATAATAGGTCATATCCAATCCTTTAATCAAAGAGTTACGAAAGAATACCAAAAAAGAATTTCACTAGGCATTGATCAACAAAATGATATTTATAAGCCCAGAATAAGGATTTGTATTCCATTATTTCATCAAGGCATTCACAAACCTACTTATAATTAAGAATTCTTTGCAAATGTTCTCAATAAAATTCTGGACCCTTCTCTAAATGTGCATGAGAAGGTTTGAAATACTAAAACTAACTAAAAACTAAATTAAATATTTTACAAAAATGTAGAGAGGTTTCAAACGCTTCCTCTATTAAATTAATAATCTAGGAATTTAAAGTTGATAATCCCAATTAAAGTTTTGCATCTTTGGAGTATGGTCGGGTTGCAAATATCTAGCATTTTCTTGGTGAGGTGGTGAGATATTTATGACAGTTTGATTCTTGAAGATGGAATTTGAAAATGTTGGTGAGACTTTTTAGGCGGTTCTGTGAGAAGTAGAAGAGTTTGTTGCGGTGGTAAGGTTTGATCGAGAAAATTCCAAAAATTTTCTTTATCAAACTTATGAACTTTCTAGTGCTTCTTCCACCATTTTCTTGCTCTCTTGTGTCCATTTCAATTCTGTTCTTTTTCGATGAAAACACATCGATGTTTTCTTCAATAAGTCCGTTTTGAACAATTGAATACATAAAAGATGTATGGCCTCATTTGATTTTGAAACGAATGTCTTAATCATTGCTGTTTTCCATAACAAAATTATTTTGTGTTTTCACTTTGTAAATAATAATTCTCCATGAAGCTTAACTGTTGGGGTAGATTAGCTTGTTTTCCCATATTTGAATCTTGCCATTGAATATGTTCCTCAATTTGTTTTTAAGTTTCTCCACACTCAAGTTTTGAATGGAAATTTCTTTAGAATAATTATTTTATTGGAATCATAGTAAGAATCAAACATAGAAATTTGATGAGAAAATATCTTTTGTTGCTTTTTAATCATTGTATTTATCTCAAGTGCTTCTTTAATGAACTTTTTTGATTGTGATTGATTATGATGCTGCCATGGTTTTCTCCATTTCGTATACTGTTTATCTTTAAACTCTATATGATGTTCAACAATTTTTTCAAATTATTTATGGGCCCCATTCTAAATTTTCACCAGTACGTGCAGCAAACTTGACTTTGTCTTGTATCTAACATATGTTCCAATTCTTGTATCTGGTTCATGCAACTTCAACATTATTTTGATTTCCTTGCCTTATCTCTGATATTTCTACTTGTAACTCTGCATATTGCGGTAATTTAGTCAAATGTTAGGTGGGATCCTCTAATGGATCTTTCCGAGAGGATGTCAGGCGGTTATGTTGTAGATTTAAGATTTGTTTCATCGGTCCTTTTCTCTTGTTCTTTTAATACAACTCTGTAGCTGGGGCGTAGAGAGAATGTCCAATGATGGAATGTATTCTATTTGCAAAATGATTTGATGCCGCATGGAGGTAGGATGGAATGATTTCTTTGCTACGTGTTTAAGGATTGTACGTAAAGGGTTGAAAGTCTTAACTATCTTTTGGGAAGGCTGCGGCATTTGAAAACCTACGCGGTCGGTGTTGAATTTTTTTCTTTGTCTTTATTGCTTGGGAAAATTGTTCCCATTCATTTAATGGGTCTTTTCCTTAGGATGATTTAGATTGATCTTCTATGATCTGATCCTTTGGGCTTGCTTTTTGTGTATTTGATTCGGTGGAATTTTTTGTTTGTTTTCTTGCAACTCTATGTCTTGAATAATGCGGTGAATTTCCAAATTGGTTTTTGTAGATTAGGACTCATCTTGATTGATCATCTTGTCAGTTCTTGTGCAGGACGGCTAGATTCATCTTCGAGTCATCCTTCATTTCTTCATTAAGACTAACACTTGGAGTGTGTTTTTCTTCCATGACTAGCAAATTCAAAGGGACATTTTTTAATCTCTTGTTACCGCATTCCTGAAAGGCTTTGGCATCTTCTTGACTTGTTTGTGTTAGTCATCCATATTTTCACTATTTGAAGATGACTAAGTATTGGTCCTGAATTTCTAGAAACAAAGTTCATGAACATTGTAGGTTTCTGAAAATCTCATTGCCTTCATTACTTTAAGATCTAAAAATTTTCACCTGTTTATCATCCTATCTAGTCATGGTGGCCACCACTCTGGAAGACCATCATGGGCTCAAGCCATTTATTTTAACTTTGAAATTGTCACCCATTTTCTGCATGTCTTGCCCTTTTGGCCCAAATCCTCTTGTTCTGTTTACTGTCGAAATTCCCCACTACCTAAACCTACCAGTCAAATAACTTTGTTGTCTCCTCCCATAATACTCTCAAACAACGATTGTCTCCGAATGCCCTTTGGATGATCAGTATGTTGGATCTTAGGTCTTCAATACAATAAGGCGAGCATGGATCTTATCTTACACTTGTAAAACCTAAAGCTGAATCTCGGTCAAAGAGTCTCAAATCCAAGAAAGCCCCATTAGGTCACCTAAGGTCTTACTCGATCATAGGATGGTTTGGTGCCACATAAACTATGCCTTCTTTGCATGAGGAAATTGTATTCAAAGAGGGATAAATCAAGCAATTTTGTCCGAGTTGGTTAAAACGAGTCATTCGAAAAGCCTCCTGGCTTAGAGCACAAATACAACAAGGGACAGAAACTGCCCTTGTTCATATTTTACAATGAATGATTAAGTTAGCCATCAACAAAAATAATAAGGAAGGAAATTGGATGCAATCATCACTAGGAAACATCTGAAACAAGATAAAGGTAGCATACCTATTTGTAAAAAGAGAAACATAGTTTTTTATTGTTTTTTGAACAAAACAATGGTGATAGGTAAAACCATCACAGGGCCACAAGGAAAAAGCCACTTCAACTACCATAAAATGCACATTGAATATTGTTGTAAAGTAATGAATAAGTTTTGAGAGGCTATGTTTAGCAACACTCCTTGTCCTTTCTAAAATCTAAAAACCTAGGTTGCCAGTTGGCAAGACGAGGTCAATTGAAGATGACAAAGCCTCCTTCCTAACGGCATACAAAGGGTATCCATTTAAAATGAAGAAATGGCACAAAGGGATAAGTTTTTTGTTCATAAAATGAGAAAGGTCAAAGAAAAACCGCCACCTGCAACACCAAACAATCAAAGGAGCACGGTGAGTAAGGTAAATAAACAAAACATCATCAAAGTAGGTTCAAATTCTAAATTATTTTCAAAAAGGATTGTAAAAATCTTTGAGCATACTTCCCCCACCATTTATCATCTCCAAATCGAAGAGCGGGTGAAGGGTTGTTTTCATTTTTGAGCAAATTGGGAAGTTGGCCGGTGTTACGCACACAGGTGCCCGCTCTTGTTATGCACACCGGCAACATTGTGCACCTACTGGTATTGTGCACGGTCCGACTCAACACGACCCACTGACACACACTTGGGCGTCTGCTCTTGTTGTGCACACAGCCGATGTTACGCATAGGCCCGACTCAGCGCGCCTGTCGCACCTAGGTGCCGCTCACAATCGCACACAGCGGGTGTGTGCACGGAGCCGGCAGGCAGCCGCCCTGTTACACACTTTCGGGTGCCTACTCTTGTTGTGCACACAGCGGTGTTATGCATGGGCCGGCCTAGGTTGTTGTGCTCCCTGGGTGCTGACTGCTAGTACACTCTTGGATATTTATGCACGGACAAAGTCTCTCCGAAATTAACAAAGGGTCAAAAATTAGGTTTATTCACCCTCAAGGCCTGGTAAAGGACAAGAGCAAGGTTGGTGATTTGATTGGCCTCCTAAACCTCCATTTTTCTAGGAAAAATCATATTTAAGGGCTCGAATGAAATAAATACTAAGCTACATTACGATCAATTTTTGAAAAATATATTGGTTTTATTGTTTGAAAGAGAAATTGTTTGTATACCGGAAGGGTGAGTATGGCAGCATCGATCAAACCTGCGAAAAAAGCGAATACACCCTTGGAGACTTCCATCTTTCCTTCATTTGCTCGGCTTGCCCTCCAACTTCACTCATTACAACCTTTTAACCCAAAAAATCCCTCGAAAAGAGTTTTTAAAGGCCCTTTCTGTGCTAGGGAATGACACTATATGCCGAAGCGAAGCCGGACCAACGGTGATAGGTTTCTGACTTCTCTTAAGCCTCGGTACAAAGGAGGGAGGGAAAATAGATTTGAACTCTTAGACACGGTCCGAAATACCTCCTCTCCTATGATCCTTTCGCGCTTTCGGGGATGTAGGGTGTTGTCAATTTTATTGAAAAAGATCAAACAAGTTGGCGATGTTAAAAAATTGATTAGGTTTTATTTTCCTTTAACACAAATAATCAAATTAACCTAGCCGAGGGTTGAAATTTGAGCTCTCGACTGAGGTGTTCAAAAACGGGGTATACCGAGACATTGGTGAAATATGGTTCAAACAAAATAAGTTGCGGTTGAGTTATTATGATCCCTGGGCTTGACTATCAAAAGAATTGTAAGTTTGTTTTCCCTTTCTCCCACTTGTTAGAAAGATATGCGCACTAATGAAACAAATTATCGAGGTATTTCACACAGCAGAGGAGATATTCTAGACTCTACTCATATCATATAAAGATTTAAGTGCACTTCTCTAAAAACAAGATGATGAATCTACCAAACTACCTTTCCAGAGCATTGCCAAAATGGCCTCAATTGTAAAAGAAAAGCTATGACACGAATATCGAGCCTTTTTCACCACTCCCTCACCAAGGTATTGTCCTATATCGGTACAGAGCGACGAGAATACATGGAAAACCTTCATCTCCACAGCGTGTTTCGATTTGGAGCCTCCATCCAGCCAGAACTTGCCTTTACCTCACAACCATCTACCTCCACCATCCATCATCATAGCATGTGCCCCGCTTCTCCACAAAGAAATTCACCTCATTTCTTCCCCTAATCAACCAAGTGGAGGGGTCGCGGTGGCCCCTGGTAAAGAAAAATGAGGGCAATGGTCAAGATAGGCAGAGACGGAGATAATGATGGTCATGAAGAAAGAAGTGGTGGCCACGAAGAAAGCAACCATGATCATGAAAACGTTGATGATCATGTGGAGAAGCGTTAAGGAGAGGATGATGATGAAAATGAAGAAAACGGAGTGATGATCACGGGAAAGAATTAAGGGAGAGGATGATGATGAAAATGAAAAGCGATGATGGCAAGAGAAAAATGATGAAGATGAAGAAGAAAATGAAGAAGAGGAGATGACAGAGAAGAAAGCAACGATGGCCAAGAAGAAGCGACAATAGCCAAAAACAACACGGTGAAAGTAGTGGGCTTGGAGTAAGAGAGAAAACATAGATGAAAGTAGTGAGAAAAATGATGAAGAAGAGCGGCCAGAGATGATGAGGAAGAGCGAATGATGAAAGAAACAACATGATGAAGAGGACAACCATCAAAGTACACCGGACGATTCGAGGAAAGAGTCATGATAGTCATGACGGTGGTCATTCTTGTCTTGAAAAAAATTAGTCCATGGATGATAAAGAAAATCGGTGAGGCAAGTGCGGAAGATATCAAGAAAATTAAAAGTCAAAATGATGATAGCACTACCTTTGAAACTTCCATTCGTACCCCTCTCACGTACATATCACGGAAGGAGAAAGAGATGTGTTTCTTTGCCTCTAAAAGGCAAAGGGCCATCCCCTCTCAAACTACCAAAACATTGGAAAAAGGCAAGGAAAAAATGGAAAAAGTTGAACGGAAGATACAAGTTAGAAGGAGAAAAAGGATCGAAAGACTTCTCAAGGGCCTATTTTCATTGATCTAAACGTTGAAAATGAAGACCAAGGAATGGTACTAAGTTTTCCTCTTAGAAAGGATGCCCGACTTCAAGAATGGGAAAAGGAATTTGAGAGGGAACAAAGGGTCATATACTATTGTAAAGAGAGCATAAAAATTTCAAAGAGAGTAAAGAGGGCCTTGCCTTACCGAAGAAAATGGTGAACACTATGCAAGGAAAAACATTCTTGCTAATGCCAAACTAAAGCAAGCCCTCATGGAGCTAGAAGAGATAAAAAGGACCAAAGTGCATGAAAACCTCGAGGATCTTAGAAAGCAGTGCTTCTCAATAGGTATCTAAAACCCCTTCGAGGTCTACACACAATTTTGAGGCAAATTCGAAACTTTTTATTTTTTTTTCCAAATTTTGACCCCCTAGGAGCGCAACACTCTATGTATTACGCACAAAATTGGAGCATCCTCAACCACTGAAGTTTACATTTTTTTGGATTTTTAACATCACCAGTAGTCTAACCACAAAATTTCAGGTCAATTGGACCATTTTTTACCCCCTCAAATGGTCAAAAAACACCTCAAATTTGACCTTTACTCTTTCGGAAGCGGTGTTACACACGAGCGGTGTTGGGAGAATTTAATTTTTTGAGCAGGTAAATGGCATCCATTCAGCACAAATAGAAGTATTTTTGGAAATAAGACTCATCGGCTTTCCAATGCTGCATCATCGTGCCAAATACGATGTCGAAGGGGTCCAAAACTTGGCTACAACGGACCCTATTTTTTGCTAAGGTGTTACGCACACGAGCGACCTTTTGCCAAAAAGTACGACAAAACACATGGATTGATGGAAAAGGAGATTTTTAATATTTTCTTGGAAAAATCACTCTTGATTTTATTGGGGAGTTATTTTTTGGTGTTTTTCATTTTTATTTTCTTATCAACTATGTGTCTTGGGCCTTGCATGGTCATTAAACACATTTGTGGCTAAACTAGGGTTTAGAAGCCTCTTAGGGTTTCCACCTCCTCATTATGCTCCATGAATAGAGCATGAGGCTCTTATGTATCGATTTAGTTTTGATGACTTATTCTGGAGCAATACATGGTCTCTTGGAGTTTTTATGAAAATTTGATGTCTTGTAGCTCATGTGATACTGATTTGTTTGTTGATGGAGGAGGACTATTTGCGAGATCCATAAGCTTGGTTGATGGTGATGTGTTTTTCTTTTGTTCATGTTTTCTAGTTCTCATTATGTTTCCATGTTGATATGTTAACATTAAAATGAAATTTTGACTAAGACTTGTTTGCTAATGACACCTTAGGTGTTTGTTTCCTTTACTACCTTAATGTTTTCTTCTGCTAGGATATGTTGAAAATTAATCTTTTTGCTCTCCTAAGATTTCTTATGCTTGTTTGTTGCGGAATGCTTTATATTAGTTTGTTTCAACATAATTCATGGCTAGCCACACGCATGTTTGCCACTAAATACTCATTCTTCCAGAATCATTTGTTTGAAGTATCTTTGCCTATGTTTATCAAAGAAGTTTTGTTCCAATCATGCTCTTTACCTTTATTTAACTAAAATTGTTTCAAGGAACCTTCATAGTTTAACTTTATGTATTGAGTTTTCTCTCCTTCTATTGTTATAGTTATTTGTGCATCTTAAATATTTTCTTCTCTTGATGATGAAATCTATGAAAGTTAAATAAGTATCTTGCCTTTTTATATTTCATTTGAATGTTTGTCTTGGATGATTATTTGTTTTCGATTAAAATCAAATGGATTAAATTTTACTTATGCCTTTGATTCTCTTTCTGTGCTTATAAATCTTAACTCCCTCGGTTTAAAAGTATATAAAGGTTAACATTTCTTCCCTTTATTAGCTTTTTTTCTCAAGTTCGGTATCCCATCTCATGATCCTTCACAACCTTAAAGATCCACCAACCAAGTTAAAATTGCCACCACCAAATAATATTAAAACCATTGATGAACTTACGTTGACCTTGTTAGACTCCATTGCCAGCAGCAATATTATGTTTTCTATCTAATCTATCCGAAGCATCATACCCAATAAAAAAAAAATCAAAATACACGCAACATCTAGCCTAAAATCAACCTAGTCGGCAAACAATTTCTCATCTTTTCACCTACTAAGTCCTCTACTGAATCCTGAAAGGCTATGTCCTTGGATTCTAAATCTTGGTTTATATTTTATCCATTTGTATCTCAATCAATCTAAGAAATTTACGGGGAGCTAACAAATTGATTGGAAACCCTTTCTTTATCAAAATCTTTGACTCCTTGAAAGAGTCATCAAAGCTGATCTTCTTCTTTTATAAAAGGCTTTGTCTTAAGTCTTGCCATGTAATTCTTAATTTCGTCATTGGGATCATATAGTCTCCTAGGCATACATGCTAGCTTTAACATTTGAATATTAGGAACCTCTTTTTATGTATGGCCAATATTGGCCAAAGAAAAAGTATCGCAACTGTATAGGGAATGAAGGACAAATAGCCTTTTTGTCATCCTTTAACTACATTTTTGACACCATTAATAATTTGATAAGCTATTTCTCTCCCAAAAATATACTCTGGAACATAATATGGCAAAACATGTGGAAGAGAAGAACTTCCAAATACTCGAACATATGTAAAATTCTCTTCAGCAAACCAGCAGGGCTGTAGGAACAATATCTCTATTTAATTCCTTAGAAACCATAGGGATATTTTTATCGAAAATCATTTGATACATAGGTAGCATAAATCCATAATTTTTTTATAGAAATGCAAGTGGTATTTGGAATCCCATGTTCTTTATGGTAAATATGGATTGGTGTGGGGTACGCAATGGTCCATTTCAACCCATGATTGGAAATGTACAAGTATAACAGATAGAATCCATAACATAAGTGGACATGAAAAAGGGTGAATTTTCTTAAGGTGCAAGCATTCCTTTATTCCTATATTCAACGATGTGTTTGGCTAAATAATTAGATAAAAGGTTTGCCCAATTCAAAATGGATGAATTGAAAATTACGTCAATTAAAGGGAACCCGATCTCTAGAGAACCTAGTACTATCGAGTCTAGTAAATAACCTACACAACATACGAGAAGAAAAGCAATAGGGATGAGGGATTTGTACGATGAGTTATGTGCAGTTGTCTTTTCTTCGGTTTCCCTCATTTTCCTTCCACTCATGGATGACCTTGATGAGATCTCGATGTTTAGATTTGAACATTTGCACATATCTATTGTCATAATTTTGTTACCAAAGTTTGGTAAACGATGCATGGGCACGAATCTTGACTTTAAAAGAACCCATAATCTCTCCTCTTGAAATTCTTAAACACTCTTATCTTGATATTCAAATTTTCAATTGCCCTTGATCATATACGCACGGCGCCAATATTTGGTCTTGTGGCTATCTTATGGATAAACGAGCATGCAACGTCGAAAAAGGTTTCATCGGAAGTGACATCGATGTCTATGCAGAGATATCTTTGATATCACTTTTGACCCTTCATCCTCGAGCTTATACATAACCCATGATGAGACACGCAATCCTTGTTACGAACGGGTGCTGAAAACGGTGAAGGCATGTCATATCTTCTAAGAGACGATTCTTCGGGGAATGCCTCTTTACCCTTCTTACTCACCTGCGGCTTTCTTAGCTCGATAGCGATTTTTATGAAAGTGAAATGAAATATGTCATATAACGAGTAATTTACAAAGATGTATTAGAAATTTATTTCAAGCTCACACCTTGTTGTCGATATTATCAATCATCTCTTCATAATTCATTATGATTTCAAAATTATTCTTCGACATAGTTTCACACGACTTAAACACATAATACCTATCAATCCCTTTAAATCGTTAAGATCTAAAATTCAATCTTCATATACCAAAGCATAAGTTTCTTTTTCTGCAACGGGAATCATTAAATGCGCAAATCATGATTTCTTATAATATTTCGTGATTGTCTTGTAAACAATGCGAAATACGATACGCACAAATCATAAATCGCAAATTTAAAAGATATATTTAATTCTATATTATAATTCATGCGCGATGCAATTTGTGAAAGCCAAAATGGATGTGATACGAAAATATTTATATTTTTTGAGTTCATTTATCGTCGAGTCCTGATCATCGCAACTTTTATCACTTTGTTCCTTTAAGTCCTAACTAAATCAAGTGCGATGCGAAAAAGGAAAGTAAATATTTCTAAAGGCACACCTTGCTATTCGCAGTTTTGTGTTTTAAGATTTATTTTTGAAAAAAATAACATATGTGATGAGCGATGAAATTTTTCGGTAATTTTATTTAAAAATGTTTAAGTATTTTTAAAAAATTATTTTCCTATCTACTTCTAAAGGGTCCCTATTTGTAAAAATAAATGAGGGTTCTTGTGTGGTACAACACAACCTTATGACCATGATATGATGGGGTGGTACTACCGAAGCTTGTCATGATGACCACCCTCATCATCATAGCCCTCTGTGCCTCATAACCACCCTCATACGAAATATGTTTTTGCGTGATGTTGGCACAACCATCATCGTTGCATTTTCCCTACCCAAGCTCTAATGATATGTCATATAAGATACACATGATCTCACGTGCATAGTCCATGTAATGGTTCTACGAGCGGGATGCTGTGGTGATATCTCGAGCCTAAATGATGCGAATCTCACATCAAACAAAAATATAGACAATGTTAATAGTATTCCATACGAACTACTTTCATCCCTATGGCCCCGGACGCACGGCCCCGAGGATGTGCCTCACCGTCTTGGGCCTCACATTTCTCCTCATCTCCTTTAACATCTAGTGGGGAGGATACATGTCCCCATCAGATATTCCAATGTCTACAAAATATATAGTAAAAAAAAAAAAAGTTAAACAATTTCATTAAACAATTTAATAAAACAAGTTAAATAACGTGCTAGAGAATAAATTTTATTTCTAATTCACTAAAATAATAAAACAAAATTAGGTGATTAATTCAAAAACACTAATATTACCTCTATCATGTGAGCTCGATTCTTGTGAAAGATGTTGGGACACCCTCTCCGGTCGATCCTCACATGTGAAAATGCCAACATGAAAAACACATGGTGATCCTCTGCCGGCACAGCAGCACTAGTGCCTGGAGAAATCCTAGCCGGAAACTTCGGAAAGAAGCTCTTGGGCATAATGGCTCCACACGCGCATTCATACCCCAGTTGGCCTAAGAGGGTGACGAAAAAATGTAGGCCTCGTCTTTGGAAACCTATCGAACAATAAATAAAAAAATCTTGGAAGGAAAAGGGAAGGTCTCCTTCCATGTCTCAATGCTTGACATCTAGCTAAAGCCATTCAAAAATACCTCTAAAATATGGCATACCATCTAATGCAACGTGGCACCTAAATTAAAGAATCAACATGAGGCAACTAATATGCTACCCATCATTACTAAAGTGTGAAACGATGGTGACTAATAATTAGAGGCACCTAACCTCCTCTACAAAGAAAATAATAAATCCATAGTTGTCCCCCACGAACTTTGAAAATCTGATGGATGGATCCCATGATGTGAATTTACGAGGTAAGTTCCTTAGATCAAACACCAAGGTCACCGCTCACAAATAGATCACATATCAATACACCGGTGTTTGACATTATTCAAACCTTTGAAGAGAAAATAGTCCGCGGCACAAAATAACACGATACTTCAGAAATTTATTAATATAAAGAAAATTTACATAAGCTTCTCTCATAAACGAGTTCTTTCGGAAAAATGACCCTCCATGATTTTTAAATAGAGATCATGGACCAAACGGTGTTAAGCCATAGATCAAGTGTCGGTACTACGCCAAGGAGATAGTGAACTATCAGATCACTACATATCGTGATTATGGGATTATAAGTTACAAATGTATATAGTAAAGAAACACACTTTACCTAACTCTACGCTAGACCAAGTTATACTTAACTATTTCCTATAGTAACCAGAATATCCCTAACACCCCTTAAGAACAACTTGGGATGAAGTTGAAGGATTTACAAGGTATTTATTAGAAATTCTTCCTATGTGTGGGAATATCCTAACATCCCCCTTAAGAACAAATTGGGATAAGATTGAAGGATTTACACAAATGTGACACAATAGGAGAAGGAAGGAGGCATTTGAGCCTATCCCCCTTATTGATAACTTTCTTGTACTCCAAGCATAGATCAAAGTTTGGTAAACTTCGCTTTTGTGAGAGCCTTTGCAAAGATATCAACGACTTGATCATTGGTAGAATAATACGCACTTCAAGCACACGATCATGAATGAGCTTTACATTGAAGTGTATGTGCTCAATGTGTTTCATGCAACGATGTTGAATTGAATCTTTTCATAGCTCAATGCCACTGCGATTATAACACCAAAGTGTAGTTGGATGTTGTTGATGAAGACCAAATTAGGACGGATGCGAGCGAAGCCACGGGGGCTTCTTTGCTTTGGCTTCAATAGCACCGAGGATATTTTGATTCTACCAAGAAAGAGAGACGACACTTTGTTTTCTTGCAATACCATATGTCGGTCACGAACCAAGAGTGACTACATAACATGCAATAGACTTTCGATCATCGGGGTCATAACCCAATCGGAATTAGTGAAATCAATCAACAACGCGGATGCTCCTACACTATAATGAATCCCTAGCTTGGAATTGTGCCTTGAATATATCGAAGTATTCTTTTAGTTTCTTTCAGCTGGCTTTCCTTGAGTTTGTGCATAAACCAAGCAACAAGACCAATGAAAAGAAGGTCGGGGATGGGTATGGGTTAGATACATAAGTTTACTTATGATTGACGATGTAATGTAGCATCAACTTTAGGGGATATGCAAGTGATTGAAATATTGACTCCGGAGAATGAAAGGAGAAGGGGTTTGGCTTATGGTCTTGGCATAAGTACGTGAAGATCACAAGCATACTTGTCTTTGAGAAGGTAATACCTTCTGGATTTGCAAGACTTGAAGACCAAGTAAATAATGCAAGTGTCCCAATTCTGTCATTTTCAAACTTATTTTGAGGCAGGGTACATGGTTTATATGGTTGGGATCACTACGATGAGATATGATCATCAACATAAAAAATGATGATTAAGTACTTACCCAATTGCAGTGTGAACGGTGTTATTGGAATGAAATCTAGAAAAGCCATTATCAGAAATTTATCCATTTTTGGCACACCAATCCTGTTGGGTCCCTATATTACTAGTATGGTCACTTATTGTTGTTGGTGTAACCCCCTTATTGTTATTGTTGTACCTATGCTCCAATATTGTTATTATTGTGCCCTAAATTATTATTCACTACAAGAAAAAAGGACATTGGTGAGGGTCATGTTTGTAGTGGACCTTTAAAGACTGTCATAATGTCACATATGGTAGCAGGTCCTTAAAAAAGCATCATTGTAAGTGCATATAGTGGCTTCGGTCCTTTAAAGGTCGTCACTAAAGCCATTCAATGACACTTTTGATGATAGTAGTTAAAGGCCCATCACTAATTCTCTCTTTGGTGACACTTCTAGTGACTAACTTTTAATGACCCTCATGATGCTCTTTTGTTACTTTTGGTGATGGTCAAAAAATGTCCGTCATCATTGATCATTCCAATGATTTTTTGATGAATTTATGTGCTTTTTAATATATTTTTTGTCAAAAGATAATGATTTAGTACCATTATTGTTAGGTATTTTTTATAATATGTCCAAGGCCATAGTGGTTAGAGTTAGTAAATTTTTAAGAAGTAATTAGTGTGTATCATTTCCCTCAAGTAATGACTAGTCGAATAGGATTTTCCTATGAGTCAACACATGATTCATATCTATTAAGTTTATTATATAGAAAATTCCCCTTTTGATAAAGTCCCACTAGTGTGTGTGGGAAATATATTATTTAATACATAATGAAGCTCTGTACGATTCTATTAATGAGAAAGACCTAACACTTCTCAACAATATAGGCACATAAATTAATTCTTTGCTTTTGCCTAACATTTCTTGGATCTCACATGTCTTCGAAATATTTTTACATAGAACATCTTGTCATGACATTGATGCCAAAGCACATGGTGGCATGCGCTAGCTGACTTTACATAGAACTCCCCTAGCATGTGTTCGCATGAATGTAGTCACTAACATACCTAGAACACATTGGTTGAATGCATTGACATAAATTAGCACTTGGCACACATCAATGCCACTTGGCATGTATTAAGGACCTATTATTAGTGTAGACTGCTTGTGCCCCTTTTGAAAAAGATAAAATATCGACTTATTAACCCTCTTATTGGTTCTTCCTTTTGTTTCCTTGAAACTTCTTGACACATATTGACATGCTTTGCTTAACTTTCATCATACTTTCCTTCCATGTATTGAAATATCTTGGCACTATTTGGAACATATAGTGCTTTTAACATGGAACCCCCAACATACTTTGAGACTTCTTGACATGCCTTGATGTTCCTTAGCATGCCTTACCAATCCTTAGAATACCTTGTCACTCCCTCCTTGGCATGACAACTAGCACTCATTAACACTAGTCCACATGCCCATTCCTCATATTCATTAAATTCTATGAATTTTGACCTAGTGCTCCCTTAATGTTTTTTCATAGTACTCCTTAACACTCCTCGACATGCATTAGAACTCTCTGTACACCTTAACACTCTTCAACATGCCCTTCCACTTCATAGCATGTATAACATTCTGACACATATTGGCACTTGGCACATGTTAGCACTTGAAAAGTCTTGGCATGTATGGAATGGTGTTGGCATGGCTTGGTATGATTTGGCATGGTTAACATTAAATTTTATTTATTTGATATCAGGTTGGAAAGTAGATGAGAAGAAACAAAGGAAGACTTTGGCACTTAGAATGCACTAAGAATTTTCCTTGGCACCTATTGGTGCCCTGGTGTTGGTAGTACTAGCATGTCTCCTAGAAAAACTAAATTGATGACTTATTAACTATTATGTGTTCATTTCCTTGTAGTTAAGTTTTTTTCTCCCTTTTTGTTCCTTAATAGTCCCTGGCATGCATTGACACACTCTTTCGCATCTTGGCATGCCTTATCACTTTTGTCTGGCATATTTGACATGCCTTCGCACTATACGACACATCTTAGCATTCCCCTAGCACGCCTTGGCACTCGTGTCCTCATAGCTAGCCTTTACCTTGCTACGACTTAGAACCCAATAAATTCCTTGGATACTAAAAGTTCATGTGACAATGTTGGCTTGCTTCAACCACAACAACTTGATCGATTGCACCTACAGTAGATTGTGACTTTTTCACCTAAGAACTACTATACGTCATCTTATGCCACTCATGTCCAAGTTTAACTTTTTCCCACTAAATATTTACCAAGACAAGGATCTCGCAGTCTCGCCATGGCCATATTAAAACAACTTGACAACATAGATCACATAAGGAAATATTTCACATGTATGTTCAGTTCACATAAATAGTAGAACGATAGCTGAGAGTTTGCAAGAACCATAATATGCACAAGGCACACAAGATATAGCTAGCACAAGTTGAGTTCCCCAAAACATACCGACAAATGTAAAATATTAAATTATCTAGAATATTTTTAAAACATGAGCATGTGGCTTAAGTGTGCCACATCTCATATAAAAAATAGCTAAAGGCAAAAAAATGTTGTGCTATGTAAGTATCCCTTTTAGCTTCTACTATGTCGAAGACCTCGTATAACAAGTTTAGCCAAACATGCCTCCTGTAAATCCTATTATGAACTTCTCCTAACACACTTTGTCCTTATCACACTTGAATTTGATGACACTCCACGCACACACTCTTATTCTTTCCTTTACATACATTTGACCTAGTTATCCCTTAATATGCCATGACACTCCCTAACACTCTTCTATGTACATGAAATTATAAGACATGTGTTAGCATGCCTTTTCATTTCCTAATGTGCATGCCACGGCCACTCCTGACTATCATGCCTCACAACTACCCTTACTTAATTTTCAACTTAGAGCCCAACCAAGCCCTTGTGACTACAAAGAGCATGACGAGTTACGGTTACTACAACTAGACTATGTTGTTGAATTGTGTAACAGGAGGTACTTGCAAGCCTAGTGAGATGGGTTTGCATGATTTTGGTCACAAAAGGATTTGTGGAAAAGAATCCAAGCAAAGGGATTTTGGACCCAAGATGGGGTTTAAAATATAAAAGAAAATTAAAAAGGAAAACTAATATTTCCTAAGGTCTAAGTAGTAAAACCCATAAGTTCTAGAGGGTTCCTAAGAGGTCTAGGAAAAAAATTTAAGGAGGCCTTAGGATGGAAAATAACATCAAGTGAGAAGGAGCTCATTTTATCAAGGAAAGGGTGAAGAGATATATTCTTAAAGTAAGTAGGAAGTAAAGTCTTTGAGTAACTAGGGTTGCTAAAAGGCCATGATCATCCTCCGAAGGCAAGATAATCATGTGAGGGTTCATAAAGTTTGCATACCTTAATGGCAGTTCGAGCTAGGAATTAGGATGGCATATTGTTGGTTCTCTATAATAGGATCGAGCTTAAGAGGTTTCTCCCTTGAGAATATGGGCATGTGATTTCGATGGTGTCTTTGTGAGAAGGCCGCATCAAGTCCTAAAACGTTGAAATTTGCAACAAGAAACATTGAATTTGAAGCACGAAAGGACAAAAAAAATGCGCCCACATTGGTGAGAATTTTAATGCACGGTAAGGGAATGTGGGGCATATAATTTATTTTTCCCTTAAATAAATTGGACGATAAATTGTGTTCATCTCATAAAATTGTGTCGATTAACTAAGCCATGGTAGGCCCAGGAGTTAGCTCAGAAATTCAAGTTGAGGGGCTAAGATGAGGCATGTGGGGGATTAATATAATAGTTTTGGGGTCCGATTGTAGTTGATGCATTAGTCGGGTGCGGTGTCGATTAGTTAACTCAATTAAATGAAGTTAAAATTAGTTTAAATAGTTCTAACTAAATGATGAGCTATTGAGAGATTGACCGGTGAATTAAATTAGATTTGATTCACAATGAGTGTTCAATCGAGATAATTGTTAATTTGCTATTAATAGTTACATGCATGTCGATTCCCGAAGCAGGTTGAGACGGAAGTTAAATGGAACACGACTATAAGTTGTATTTATACAAAAAATTTCCCATGTGAAATTATAAATTCATTGGGATGCCAATATGGATTACGCAATAAATGAAGACTAATTTTCCTAATTAATAGGGAGCTAATTCCCTAGGAATTGCATGACAAAGGCGGTGAAGGAGGGTTGAGAATTGGATAAGTACTAGACCGAGTTTACCTATATCGATCAGGAAACAATTGGTAGAGTGCTTGAAAATCTCAGTAGATTAAGCATTGTGTTGTTTCATGATTCTTCGACTTAATACACAATAGAGATAGAAAGCGGGTTTTGAGTAGTTGTTTTTCCTAGATACATGTTGGTGTTGTGCGAGTAATAAATTTTTTCTCTTACTTATATGTGATTGTGCGATCGTGTTTGTTTCGAAAATTGTTGGAAGGATCCAATATCTTATTTTAGTACATTTACAATATCAAATTGAATCTCATTGGTTATATTTTCTACATGTTAGAAATAAGTTTTTGGGCAACGAGTTTAGGAAGAATATAGATTTTGGTGTAAAATTTAAAAAAAAAAAATAGCATATTTGGATTCCTTGCGATAAAATACCCAAATTGAAAATCAATTACGAGCTCATATGAGGAGATATGGTCGATTTAAAATGAACTCTTTTTTAGAAAGGAATTTGTAAGGACGGGGAAAATTACATTGTGCGTAGGTCAATATCCTATATGCACTTGGGGTATC
Organism: Pinus albicaulis; assembly: GCA_034641835.2. NCBI lineage: Eukaryota > Viridiplantae > Streptophyta > Pinopsida > Pinales > Pinaceae > Pinus > Pinus albicaulis. The sequence continues at coordinate 251,640,512 of CM076580.1, read as the reverse complement.
GGATACATGCAAAAATTTGAGAAGAAAAGAAGTGGTTAGAGACTTGGATGTTGAGGAGCGGTACAAATTACCTCTCAACATGCAGCCTTCGTAATCATGGTTGAGTGGGTTTCACAAGGGTAATAAAGGCTGATATCTTCATATAATTTTGTATGTGCGCGTTGTGCAAGTGAAGTCGAAGGGCTTTGGGGTGGAGTCGAAAGTCCCAGAATTTTGATGTAAATGGGTGCAGGAGTACGCTGTGGGCCTCAAACCATGGTTTCGAGACCATAGTATCTTTCGCGTTAGGCGTATGTAAATAGATAGATCGTAGTCTAAGCGAAGATAGTCTAGTGTGGGTGAATGAATTGATTAATGTTCTATGCATGATGTAATGCGTTGTAAGGGTTGTTTGGGTTGGGTTGAAAGGCTCCTGTTAGCTATGTGTGCGAGACCTACTCTTGCGTATTGTGGACTTTGCGGCTATGTGCGCGGATGGGTTTGTAAAGTGAGAGTTGATGTATTGAAATTCGATGCATTGAATAGATCTGAAGCTAATAGAAATGGACAAATTTTGTTTGCAAAGCTTTACATTTGTTATGCATCTAAGTTGTTTCATACTTTATGCTATGTCAAGATTACATTATTTGCCTGACTCATTGATGATCGCGCAAAGGATATATGTTACGGTTATGAGTGGTTATTTGATGGTTGGTACATCTGTTTAAAGTATCTTCATCGGTTTAAGATCTGGATCTGGTTACTATGTCATCTTTATACGTGCTAAGGCATGTCAACGAATCTTTGTGTTATTCTACTTTAAACGACTTTCGCATTCTCTGTGAGTTTTGTTGTAGATTGTTTCGCGCATCTTGTCTACAGTGATAAGTTTCATCTTCGGTTATGTTGAGGACCGCTTCACTATGTTTCTCCCTCGGGGTGCGACAGCCTGGTTCCGGCCACCCCCGCCCATCTTGCTTTCATGGTGAGACTTTGGTGCGCACAAAGCGTGTGTCAACTATACGAAAAGGACGTAGTTGGAGAGTTTGTTGGTTTTATCCATAAAACTCTGAGCTTTGGGTCAGGACCCCTCGAAGCCAAACAAAAATGGTTAACCTGCTGGGAATCTGGGATCATTTTGAAGGAGATTTGATGTTGTGGCATCTATCACGAAACGAAATTACAAGATTGGCTGGATAGAAAGATCCTTGAATTTGCAGCTCCGAAGAGAATAGAAGTACTAAGTTATTTGACGATGAACGATGGAGCACGAGAAAATATATTTATACCGAAATTGCATGAAATATTATTTTGTTCCTTTTGCGCACGGGTACGTGAGTGGTTTGACCCTGCTTAGTTGAATTCCATCTTTGCATAAAAGGACGACGTAGTCACTTGAGTGGACTCGTCAAATTGATCCAACAGAAGTCTAGAGAATGTTTCGACAATCGGATCACTCGTGCGGTAGATCATCGGATCGATCGCCTCTTGGGAGGATTTGTGACTGCGTTTTCCAATGATCGATTTGTGTCATATTCCAAAGGTAGAAAAAGAAAAGGTTTTTCAAAGGCCCTAGAGGTGAAAGTTCTGCACGCTCATTAAAATTATTGCGAAAAATGTCTATTGTGTGAACGTTTTACGTTTGCGAAACATACTTCTGAAATGCATCAAGGGGTCCAACTACGCACCAGTGGAAAAGTTTGCGATGAAGATTCTAAAAATATAGCCCTCTTAGAAGCCTAGATCGTGGTAGTGAACTTTGAACCGAGAAGCTGCTAGCTCAGAGAGTGATTATGGAGAAGAAATCTCATCACACAGAGACCCTTGAGTTTTGGCTTTACAACTCCATCCACCCCACTTACGCACTCACATCACATAGACACCTACTCCACTCGCACGTCGGTCCATCTCCACCACGCACCTCCACCTCCTAGGTGAAGTATATGTGGTCGCATCGGTGGAGTTACCGAATTTCCATAAGGCATTGGAAATGAGGATATTGATCACTTCTAGTTGGTGATTGAGGCTGAATGGCAAGCTCAGCAAGTTAACAACAGTGATATTAAAACAATGCAACTGGCTACTGCATTCCAAGATCACGCATTAGACTGGTACATTAGGTATGCTCAAGAAAACCCAATTGCTACCTTGGAAGAAATTAAAGCGGCCCTAAAGGAGAAATTTAATAAACCTAAGTCATACATGTGGCTGGTGACAGAAATGAAGGATATTTTTCAAGAGCCTAATGAATATATATGGGAGGCTAAACAAATTTTGAAGCGCAACATAAAATATGGTTGATTTGTTATTAATGATACTTAGCATAAGGAATGGCTCATTGTTATGTTGCTACTACATTTGTGCTAGCCATTAGGTCAGAAAAATATTGCCACACAAGTTGAGGTTGTGGAGGTCGCAATGATATTGGAGGCTACCCGAACACCTATTGCACTGGAAACTCAACAGATTCAGAATCAGTTGGAATCCATGCATCTAGAAATTCAAAGTCTGCACAAAGACAAAGGCAAGGAGGTCTGTGCAAAGGTCTGGTGCATAAAATGCAAAGCTTCTGGGCACCATAAAGACCAGTGTCCCGTATTCAACAATTATCTAAATGCTGGAGGTCCTATCCCATTGAATAATCCTGTATGGTGTATTATCTGTCTGATTGATGGATTACAAGACAAATTCTTGCCCAAGGATTGGAAAATATCAGCCTGACTTGAAGCAGTTATTTTTCAAATTATGTTCATCATTAGGGCATGATGAGCAACATTATCATACCTATGATATGATGTTGGATAAAGCAGATATATATAGAATGCAGGTTGAGCCTACACCACCAACATCCCCTTCTTGGCACGGAGGATTCCAAGGCAGAGGAAGAGCCCAAGGAGGTGGATCAGCTGGCCGAGGAAGAGGACAAGTGATTTGCTATAACTGTTGAGATGTTGGCCATTATGCGCATGATATTCCTGTAGGTATTGTAGAAAATTTGATCATGTCATAGAAGAATACCATGTATTGATTGATAAAATGCAGGAAAAGAAGACGCAAACCATGACACAAAATATTTAGATGGTTTGCACAAAAACTCGTGAAGAAGACCCCTGTGCGAATACAGTTATTAAGATTGGTGTAGCCACCAATGAATATAAAGGAAATCAACTAGCCACTAATGTATGGATCCATAAAGCACTTGAAAACAAAGAAGAATTCAATCTTCAACACGTAAAAGAGACCTTTATTGAAGGATGGAAATAATTTGCATAAGGAAGTACATCAAAATCTAGTAGAACATTGAGGGAAGTAGGAGGAGATGAGGAGATTAAACCATTTCTAAAAGCATGTATAAATTTGATGTGCAACAAGAAGGCTATCAAAAACATATAGGCATTAATAGATAATTGAGCAGAGAAAGAATAATGAGCAGTCAATAAAATATACAAAAACAAGAAGATAATAGGTAGGGATATGCGTATGACTTCATAGATTGGTGGTTATGAAATGGAAAAATTTATTCTAGATCTGGGATCAGATGCTAATTTTCTACCTAAGAAAACATGGTATCGAATGGGAGAGCCAAAGCTGGAATGGTCTACCATTCAACTGCACATGGCCAATCAGCAGAAGATCATTCCTTTAGGGAAGTTGTCACAAGTTTTGGTCAATATAGAGGGTGTTAAGGCGATGTCAGAATTTGAATTCATACAAATTGTAGCGGATACTGATCCATTTCTTGCGCTACTAGGATTGGACTGGGCCATTGACATGGATGGTTTTATCAATTTAAAGAGAAGGATGATGGAATTTGAAAGCAATGGAGTGGGGGTCATCATTCCTATAGATCCCGCAGAAGGAAAAAGATATACTAAACCAATGCATGATGTAGACAAGATCAATCAAATATATAAGCTAAATTTTCTCAAGGAAGAGTAGATTAATCCAACAACATATGGGAATCTTAAGTGGGAGAAGGATAACTCTTGTTTTTTAGACTCTGATGAGGAACTAGAAAATTGGCAGAACTGCCTGCATGAGGTGTCTATGCTGCGTTGCAATGATGTGACCCTATATCTGTGTTGTATTACATCTGAGATACATGATTTATTTCACTATGATGGCCCCACTGATGTCAACATGTTTATCAGAGAGCTGGAAAGGATTCTGTCGGAAGGACAAAGATTCTGTGCCTTAGACCTTGGCTTGCATGCTACTCTAGCAAAATGGTGGGAAAATCATAAGGAGAATATGGGTAACTGGGAGGAGTGTGCGTGCGTGATGAGGTTGCAGTTTGAATGTCCTATTATTAAAATGGAAGATGTCTACTCTGGAAAAGAGCATCTGCACAAACATTTGGCTAGATAGAATTAGGTATGGGGTATAGATCCAAGACCTAAATCGGTCCATATGTTTATTCACACGTTGGGAAAGGTGCCTACTGAATCGTAATTTGAGACAGAGTTGCGTAAAGGCACTAGTGAATGGTCTGCGATGACATAGAGTTTTATTCTTACATTTAGCTCAGAACATGATGACCAAGATTTTATCCCATAAATTATTAATGCGCTGATAATGCAAACTATGAATTATAGACAATTGAAACTTGTTGAGTATATGGACTTGCACGTGGTCAAAGGAGCCTTGATCACCTCACCTACGAATTTCAGAAAAATGCACTCCATGATGGTCCTTGTTGGGTATTAAAAAAAGTGCATTCCACAGTATGAGTTGATCACTGTGCCCATAACCAGATTACTCATAAGAGATGCGACATTCCATTGGGATGCCGAATGTCATAGAAGTTTGTATTTGTTAAGGGATGTCACAGACACTACTTGATATGCTTTGAATTACCTGGTCAACAAGCCTGTGTTTGGGGGGCTGGGGAGAGGGGGCACCGAGTTTGTCAGTGGTTATCCTTAGCTCTAGATTATATGCGCAGTAAGGTGTGACATGCACATGGTTTCTATGCAAGGAGGTTGACTGGGTCGTAGAGGTGTCAAAAGCTAACCACTGGAATAGTAAAACTGGATAAGACATATTTATTACTATTTTTGGGAGCATCTAGGATGCATTTAATGAAGGGATTTTCCGAGATTTGGGGCTGTTTTGTCAGTAATGGATCCTCATTAATTCACAAAGATTCATTGAAGATGCACCACAACTATAAATATGACCTATGGGGTCGCAATAGTTCCCTTTTAATTCTGAGTGATTTTTGTGCTTTGATCTCTTTGATTGCCATTTCATTTGCTGCATCTATGTCTAGTTTTGATCCAGGGTTTGAGGATGCATTGTGCCGAGCATGGCTAGGGTACGCAATTCTTGAAAATATGACAACCATGAGACCGGGTGATGACTCTATCGTGCCTAAAGTACCTATTTTGAAAACATCTGCACCATACAAGACTAAGAAGGGGAAGACCTCTAGAATGCAAAAATATCTTCGATAGAAGACCCCATGACCGCACCCTTCAGCTGGAGAGAAGATTAAAAGACCCATGGCAGAAGTCCCAGAAACCATTGAGGAAGAAGATAAATAAATATTTGAAATAGCCCCATTCTTTCAGCTACCAAGATATATTGCGCCGCACAAGCCATATGTAAAGGAACCTAAGGACTTGGACAAGGTGTGCACGAGTATCCAAGAGCCCCTGATCCCTAATAATGCCCCAATGGAAGGGTACATGCTCGCAAATATTCCATAGTTCTTCTTTGATGATTGGGACATCGCTGAGGTTGAGAACTTCCCAATGCTCGCGCTAGAGCTATATTTGGATCAGGTCACTTGTGAAGGAGGAGTTGTACACCTTGAGCCATTTTTCTCTAGCAAACCTTATCATTTCCTATCATACCATGTCACTCCCTCATTATAACACCTAACACGACCTTCATTTTCCCATGGTGGGTGACAATCATGGATGATATTGGAGTTTCAATGGTATGTGGTGAGTGAGCTAAATGGACATATATTCCCTCTACCACTTGATGCATGCATTCAAAACCTTGTTATGAATACAAGGAATATCTCCTTGGAATTATGGTAGTAGCTCTATGGTTTGATATGGTGTCTCGCTCATCTAGGAGTCATTATCTCACAACTAAGGTTCTTGTTTGGATTGGTTTCATGACAAAGACAGGAGTTCCAACACAAGAAAATAAAACATTCTATAGAAAATCAGGAAAAAATACCCCTATTTTTTGGTTGATTGAGGTCATTTTCATATTTCTTGGTTTTTTATCCAAGATAAAAGTATTTTTTGTTATCTATAATTTCATGATGTTCCTTTCTAGTTTATTTTTTTGTACGACACACATGGAAATAGTAATCAAAGATATGATGATCGTAAGTAGGATCATCTTTAGAGTAAACTAACTACACATTTTATCCTATACTAGTTATGGTTTCCTTATCCACTTCCTCCCTCCATAAATAAGATGGTATGCTTTTAGCTTGAGCACCCAAGGCTAACATTCATCACATTACTACATATATTTTACAACTTTGTGTTATTTTTTTGGCATGACATTTTATTATATTTTGCCAAATTTTTTTGTATATTCAATATTATTCCTTGTATCTATGGATTTGTGGTTTAGTGATTCAGATAAAGGTCATGAAGTTATTATTTGATAGTTGAAATATAGCATAACCATATTATTCAATTGGGTCTGTTCTACGTGGCTGAGAGAAGTGTCTTCCTTCTCACCTAGGATAATTTCTCACAAGTGACATGTTGAGCCCTTAATAAGTATATTGTTGTATTAGACTTGAGCCCCAAAGAATCCATTTTATCCTGGGTATCATATTTATATTGATGGGATTTTCCTAGTGGGTTTCCTTAGGATATATATATTTGATGGAAAAAAAGAGCATAGAAATATAAATGATCAAAGTTCAACCTTCAACATATATACAATTTTAAATTGATATGAAATGTTGATTTAATTAAAATGTTTCCCTTGTTTTTTGTAGCAACTTTTGATATTCACAACAACTTTATTCAACTCTATATTTTCACTCCCCTACCCATAAAAATCAAGGCCAACATACTCACCCCTACTGTTGGGCACCATACTGTCCTATTTCACATAAAAAACACTCATGTATGGATGATGGAGCTAATCACACCTATGTTATGAGAACATAAAACCATTCAATGGAATGATAAACACCCCAATCTGAAACAAGACACCAAATGAACCTTGGATTAAGAAAGAAGCCGCAAGTGAAACTCCAATGTAGCTCTTGACCTTCAATGTGCCCTTCCCATCACCAAACACCATTCTCTTTCTCTTCATCACTTAGTATTTTCACTTTAAGAAGGGATTTGAGTCTTCTCACTCATATTCTTCATTAACCATGAGAAAGTAGAAAGCACGTCATTCACACCCAAAAGGGATCAATATAGGAACGTATCATTAGATCAAGCTCATTAAAGCACATTTTATGGCAAGAAACAAACATTGAGGTCCTCTCCACCCTCACAAGAGTGTGAGTATGATGAAAGGTGAAACTAAACTATCATCTAACCATTTCACTAAGGTGAGTGAATGCTTCAATAAGTAAGGGTTTGGGGAGGTCAATGTAGTCAAGTTTGCATTCTTCTCATTTTCAGAAGAATAAGGGTGTTGATGCTTTCTTATTTGGTCTAACATTAAGTGTGGGGAAGGGGTTTTGTGTGTGAAGAAATAGGGAGAACCTTAGCTTCTAACTAAGGTAATGCCATTAATTATTCATAATACTTATAAAGGCTTGGACAAAAAACTCATTTACCTCAAGGTTTGTTAATGAATTATATGATATTTATATATGTAATCATGATTTTATGTAATCTCCTTGATAACCACTCTAAAATTTTCAGATCCATGTAGCACAAATCTGGGATCAAAACCAATTGACTTTTATAAGGATATTAGTTAAATCTGACCTCGCCAACTCAACTTATGTTCATGTGCATGTAGAGGTAAAGTATCTCTCTCAAATGAAAAAAGAAGTAATGAAGCCTTATTTTCCATTCCAAAGGCATGAGAAAAGATAACTAACCTTTGAAGAAAGAGATGGATTACATTGTTGCATGCATTTTATGCTTGGTTTTGATTCACATTTCACAATAAAGCTACTTTTTACTATTTTGGTCATCCTCTTCTTCTCTTTTTTGCATTAATGTGTTAGTGTGGTAATGAAGAAGTCAAGTGTTATTGACAAAAGGAAAACATAAATTGAATGATTTATTTTATTTATTTATGATATTATGATACTTTAATTATCCCAATGCACATAATTACTAGAGAATGGCCATCATCCAGAAAGAAAAGTTCACGCCAATTCACGAAGTTGAAACATAGATCCTACATGGTTCCTCCCCCTTCTTGACATGGTCAGTCAAGAGAATATAATTTTGTCTTCTCTCTTTGGTCCACCAAATATATCTCTCACAATAAACAAAACTTCATTCATTCCTACCCATCAACTCAATTTTCCATGCTTCTTTCCTTTCATTTGACTTATTTATTTTTCAAGGGAAATCATCCTCTTTCTTAGTCCGAGGGTGAGTGTGAGGGTCAATACAACAATATTCACAGGCACCTAGCAATTACATCAATATTTCTCATCATCATGTCACTTGCAAGGAATTGAATTTGGGTGTGAGAGATAACAACCTTTCCTCCCAACCTCCTGAGATAAACCCAATTGAATTATTTGAATTTTTGTGATATTATATAATGAGAGATAATTAAGGAGCTTCAATGGAATTATTCACTTTAAAGTGGAAAGAAAGAGATAGGGAGAGGCCTCTTGCAATTCTTTTAAGGGCACATGAGATGAGACTTATTTAGAAGGTAAGGTGTTTAACATGCATTTGGAGAGGCATTTGACACGGATTGAAACACCTCATGAACACATGTGAAATAGACCCCTCCAAAAATAAATCCCTCTTCCTTAAAGAAAACAAGAAAATTAAATGAAACACTTAAAGAAAATATGAGTTTTAAAAACTAAGAAACTACTCTATTATACGTTGAATCTCATGGGCATGATATAGAGTCTCACTAACTCATAAAAATTTGTTGCTTCTATGAATATTAGGTTTCCACTCGACTAACTCATTATTCTTAATAAGGTAGGGGGTGATGAGAGAGAGAACTCAGGTGATTGAAAAACCATTGAGAATTAATCATTCCCTTGAAAATGTTAATTTTTTCCGGCCAATAACGTGATTTCTGCCTAGTAAAAATGTGAAGGTAAATATTTACTAAGCTATTTTCATTCAATATTTCATTCCTAAAATGGACATACAAAAGGAAAGCATGCCATGGATTAAAATCGATAAAGTATGGACAAGATAAAGTATCATATGTTTACTTTATAGTTCCTTATGATGGGTGGCATGTTCACCTGAAATGTTGAATAGGGTAAACATCTACACAATTTATTTCCAAAATATTTTAACAAGGTTGAATCTCATTTATCTAGGATTTTAATAGTGTAAATCTTGTCAATATCGATGATAAAAAATTACAACTAATTATTAGAAATAATTAATGTCATACTTAGTTTAAATCGACGAAAAGTTCATTGATGAAAAATATTTGAAAATCCAATGCAAATGAAATTGGAAGGGTTATCCCTTACGTTATAACAAAATTAAATACAAAAACATCCACAAATTTTGAACAAAGGAAGAGCCCATTAACAATAATGTGAGTGCACTTGGAAAAACAATCTAACATTCATGTAAAAGCACAATAACATCAACCTCAAATAAGAGTAGACTGGATGGTTGAGGCAAGCTATTAATTCCCTCACCACCTGTGTTTGATTCCCTATACTAACTTGTTAAGCTTGTTGTGATTATGCTAAAAGAATAAGACCATAGTCCAACATTAAAAAAAAAATGGCACCTTAATAAAAAATAAAAAAAGCACCCTAACATCGATTTAAGCGCTATTTTGTGGATGCTTGATAGTCATATGCAAAATGCAAAAAAAACACCCTAACATCGATTTAAGCGCTATTTTGTGGATGTTTGATAGTCATATGAAAAACATGGGAATTCTAGAGGCCATGCAAGTAAAAGGAATTTGAAAAAGAGCGAACTACAAGCTAAATCCAAGGCCAGTGTTTCTTGAAGAGGGTTTGAAGAGGGTTTATGTGGTGTTCTAAGTGTCACAACGGTTTGTGAATAGTGAAGAGATGGGAGTAATTGAGGTTGAAAGCATGTCGGAAGCGATACCAAACGCCACATGTTTTCTTGTAAATTTCCCCCGTTATCCTTCTTCCATTTCTCGAGCTATTGAAACCTTCTTGGGTACTGAAGAAATTTCTAAGGTGAGACCGCCTCTTTCTTTATTCACTTGCTTAAAAACTCGACGACATTTACATGACATTTGACTCATTTGAGATTTTATATTCAAGAAAAATTTGGATTTAACGGAAACTGGGTCACAAATGGTTTTATATGTTGTGATAATAGATTGAAATTCCGTGAGGCCTCCACGATAGCCTTCTTTACTAATACTATTCCCATTCATTTCTTTTCACAAACCATGATCACATTGTTTTCATAATTGCGGCGTTTCCTTTTTTTCAAACACTCTTGTAAATCATCAAACTCTGCATGGACTCTTCTTTTCCTTGCATTGTTAGTGTTAACAAAGTGGGAAAAACTCGAGAATCAAAATGACAAAAATTAGCTCTCTTTTGCATCCCTTAAGATCTAGCTTGTGCTTTGATTTCAACCTTTTTTTTGCTGAAATTTTCCTGGCATAGCATCATCTTGGCCACCAAGTACAAAATCCTTGTGAACATAATTTCCATCCTCAATTGTAGCATGACCAAATGTAGTGTCTATTGGCTCATCTAAAAGCATATGTAGTTTCCTATAATATCGTTCTTTAGCTCTAGACAATTCCAGTCTTTGTTTTCTAATACATGATCCTTTATATAATGGAGATCAAATTGTACCTTATTCAATGTTGCATGCTTCCACTACCTTGATTGTTGCAAGAAGCCCAGGAGTATCTCCATATTAATCCTCTTGTTCCATCTTATGCTCCTTCTCAACAAGAAGAGTCAAGAGACAATCCAGCTCCTTTACTGAGACTTCCATCTAGCTTCTAATTGAATATTGGGATAGTTAAGGGAGCTTTCAAGCCAACTCTATTTGAGTAATATACAAGGTCATGGGAAATAACAGGTTTGAAACCCATACCTATGTTGAATAATTTGAGAACTAAATAGTATTTGGTATACAATTAGAAAATAACAGAAAGCAAGTAAACTTCTAAAATAATATAGACAAAACATAAGAATGAAAAACAATCTAAGAAAAATATAATAATAAAGAATTCTTTCCTGCCAACAAACAAAAGACTCTAAATAAATTGTCTCTAAATGATGGGAAGAATATATAGGGATACAAAATAGCAACAACAACTAAGAAGTACTAAAAGCTTTCTCATTTATCAAAGAATGAAGTAAATCAACCAATATTAAGTACAAGTAGATAAGATAAGATAAGATAACTATATTAATGTCCAATGAATGACCAAAAAATTAGGTCAATGGGACTGCATATTAAAATGATGTCAATATAAGGAGGAGTACCAAAAGTTCTCCTATATAAAGAACAACAAATAGGAAATAAAGCAGAAGAACATAATGCCTGAAAACCAAAATGAAGAAAGTCTTGGACTCCAAGTGCGAAGGGCACAATATAATGGTCCACTAAATCTCTCTCCTAATACTTGAGGTCGAATGCAAAAAACTCAAGATGGAGTGTTGTCTCAAGGGAAGGCTAGGGGAGGATTTGGAGCCTCTATAATGCCGCTGCTGAGAAGAAGTGATATGTCGCTGATGACTGGGCGATATCAACTGCATGCTAGTAAGAGATCTGGCTCGATAATGACTTAGGGTTCCCTGTGCTAGGGGGATGGCACCTCTAGCCCACACTGATCTAGAGTCTGAGGAAACAATGTTATTAACTTGTTGCTTCATGCCTCTTCTTGACAAGAGCACCATAAAAAATGACGTAACCAGTTGTACGGGATCTGCTCTAGGAGGCTAGAGAGTTTGTGTGTGAAGTCTCATGGCCTCCTGTATGTACAAGGCTAGACATCGCTGGTCTGTGTATTGAAAGAAGCTAGATAAGGTCTATATCCCTTTGAACAAGCAATGCAATCTCCCATGAATCATAGTAAATGGGGCAGCGGAAGATGAAGTGCTCCTCCGACGTAGTCTCTTAGAGGTGGCACAACTGGAAAATCATGTCTAATAGTGCAATATAATGTTCAGCCTCAATCCATAGTTTATGAGAACCTACTTTGATCATACCCAAGGGAATCCAAAGTGCGTGCATCTAATGGTGAAGCGTGTAATGGGGCCGAATAATGAGTCCATCTCTCAACATCATGAAGTGCTCAACATAGAGAGCCATCTTCAGATGTAACCCATCCTAAGGGTTTATCCAAATAACTTGTACATATTTCCTATAAATATCCTCTTAGATGATTTTATTCATCTCTTTTTGGTTGGTAGGAGGTGGCCCGGTGCACACAAAGAATACTTGAATAGAGGGAGTTGGTTTATCTTGATACCAATTGAAGCAAGGAGATATGAGACTCCAGCATACCAACATTAGGATTAAGCCAAAGGACTTGCTACTAGAATGGACTCTGATGAAAGGTAGGCCAAGTATGGATATCAATCCCACCCCTTCGCTGTATCCACAAAACCTCGAACATGGTGAAGAAGAGAGATGATACCAAACACTGTCTCAAGGAAAAAGGGGTGAGCTCCAAACTCTGCAAGAATGATGGGCATAGGCACTGTCTACTAACACTGAATGATGCGACGAAGAAGGGTGATCTACACTCTCTCTATAGTAGGACAATCAGACTCTAGTAAGCTAGGACCCAAAAACTCCAAACCATATAGAACTATGGGTCAAACAAGATTTTCCATTAGTGACATCTTGGCCGATATGTCCTAAAAATGATTCTGAAAACATTGTCTCTAGAGAATGGCAAAGGATCCATAGCCATTGTTGATTCGAGGCTGGAGTACAGGCCGCAAGCCAAAGCGAGGTCCTGTGAATAGTACCCTAAGATAGGTGTATGAGCTGGTGATCTCAATCTCCTCTCCTCTGAAAAAGAAATGGAGCTAAAAGAGGAACTTCTTCGACGTGTTGAAGATAATAACCTTGGTTTTACCTAGGTTAGCCATCAATTGTCGAAGATCACTGAAAAGGGTCAGGGCATCCAACTGCCTCTGTAACTCGTCAGGGGATGGGGCTAGAAGGACCACGTCATCTGCAAACAACAAGATAGAAATCAAGACATGATGTAGAAGGCAACCATCACCATCCTAGATTTTTTCATGCAAGAAGGACTCCAGCTCGTCAATATAGATCCCAAATAGTGTGGGGGATAGGGGACAACCTTGTTTTAGTCCAATAATGCTCCAAATAAAATTTGATAGCCCATGTAATATGTGTATATGACGAAGGGCTGACTCATATAAGCGCATGATGGTTGACAAGAGGGTCTCTAAGATGCCAATATATTTGAGTCTTTGGAATAATGCTTCTCTAGACACTGAGTCAAAAGCTTTTCGAAAGTCTGCAAAAAAACAATAGACTTTTGAAGAGCGATGTTGTGCCTCATCAATGATGGCCCTAAGTGTAAGGATGTGGTCAATAGTCTGGTGCTTAGGTCAAAATCCAACTTGTCCTCTAGCTCTAAGTTTTTTCCACTCAAGATCCTTGGAGATTCGGAGGTGGAGGGATGTAGCATATAGTTTGGAGAATGTGTGGCCAACCATGATAGTCCTATAATTGTTGGGATCTGATCTGGGTCTCGATTTTTGTATCGGTTGAATGATGTGCTAAGACCATGTTGATGGGAAATCTGTACAAACCACATGGTTGAAGAGATCAACCAAGTAAGGAGCCAGAGCTTGAAGACCGTGTTTAAGGAACTCTTCCTGGAAACCATCCTCATTTTCTTCTTTTCTACTTTTCATCACCCAAATGGCCTCTTTGACGTCACTATCATAGAATACGAAACCTGAAGAGGGCAGAGAGGTCACCTGAAGCTGGAGTTTCCTTGGGATGTCATAGATGGTGTACATATGAGAGAACATGGGTTGGGGGTTAAGGTTGAAGGGGAGGGGTGAGTGGCGGGGGAGGACAATATGCCAGAAGTTTTTAGGGGAGTGAGAAAGAGAGGTACACAAGTCACGTCTTCTATGGGAGACAAAGAGATGTTTCTTGTGATGGAGGAGGTGACGATATGAGGCTTTGATATTGGGGTAGGAGGGGTGAGTATGAATGAATGCATGTCGAAGTTGGTAGTGGAGAGATTTGCATTCCTCATCATACCATTGATTCATATGGAAATAGGGTTTATGAGAGGTGGAAGTGGGACGACGAGAGTGGGGGTAGGACTTAAGGGAAACATCCAAAATGATGGATGAGAGAGAGTTGTACTTGGTCAATGCGAAGTCAAATAGTGAGAATTTTTCCATGGAGGGGAGCATCTAGTGAAGGTGGGAAGAAGATGTCTGGGTCACCCTCATCAAAACAAAAAGTAGTACGTGGTGAGCCCTTAGGGGAGTTGGGGTTGTCAGCATGAAGAGAGAAAGAAGGAAGAGCATGGTAAAGTAAGGGGATGGGGGAAAAAAAAAGTGATGAATGAAGGGGAGGAGGTTCTGGCTAGAGAGGACATAATCAACAACACTTGCTCCTCCACCATGAGGTCAACATGTGAAAAAGTGAGAGTTTGGAAAATGCGGGAGGCCATCAAGAATCAAAAACTCCTAAGATTCGCCCAAGTGTAAAATATGTCGACCATAGGTGGTAAGGGGCCCCAATGCATCATTAGAAATCCTGTGAAATCCCACTGACTCTAGGTCAATCTCCTAAATGCAATAAACATCCTCAAACCAATTGTGAAGAGGGATTTGGAGGGCTCTAGTGTGGGAGTTGAAGTCACCTAGAAGAATAACCTCTCCAAATGATGAATACTAGGCTATGCTGACATACAAATTGACAAATTAGTCCCTTCTAGGCCCATTATGAATGGCATATGATGAAGAAGCAGGAGGGAAGTAGCAAACAACAATGTAAGTGTCCCTAGGGAGAGGAGAGACCCCTCGAACCCGAACTCAAATAAACCTCGCAAACTCATCCACAACCACCAAAGAAATCATGCTCTAAAAGTAATCTCTGATGAAGAAAGAAACTCCCTGAGAACCTCTGATACCATTGGAACTCCTCATCTCCTGCCTACAATCTGAGAACTTATGGTAAATTGTAATGTTTGGGAGAGGTCAAACAGGGCTCTCATGCGTCTCGATGATCAATAAAATACCCGAAAGTTGAAAATAATCATATAATAGACCTGGCGATGCCCAAAAAGACCCATTCCCATTCCAACAACTGATGGAAATGGATGCACCTTGTTTCCTCCTCGAACGAGCTTATCATTTGGAGGACCAGAAACAAAGCTTCCACTCAGGTGGAAAACTATCCTGAATCACTGCTTTGAGGTTCTTTATAACTGCCCATTTCCCTACCCGGCGTGTTGCTATAACCAACTCCCTCGAGCGTTTGAGCTCAACAACCTACGTTTTAGTGAGATCTTCATCAAGGAAGATCTTACTAGGAAGTTAGAATAGTTTTCACTTAGCTCTAAGAGCCTGAAGGCGATCAGCTGCCGACCTGAACCGGAGAAAGAGAGTGGAATCATGCCCAAGCCAAGCCCTATCAAGGGTCACATCCTGGAGGTCTATTTTTTCATTGAGGAATAGGGTCCCAACCACCATGGGGTCTGAGGATGTGAGAGGCAAAGGAAACCCTCTCACTTTGAGGATCAATCCTTGCGCTTGTCTAGTGCACTCTTCCATGAGTTTAGATTGTACCACCTCCTCAACTGCAACTAAAGGGGGAGCGAGGGGGGTATCCCTTCCTCTAGCAACCTATGCCCATGATTTGATGTGTGTTTCTATTTCTTGTTTAAAGGCCTCTTGCTGAGCTTTGATATCCTCCTATTTTCTTTTTAGATTGAGAAGTTTAGTGTGTAGAGTGTCATTAGAGGGATGGTGGTGAACTGCTTGCTCCTTGTTGTCCATCAACAACTACTTTAGTGAACCATTATCACCTTCCATTACAACTAATTTGTTCCTACGTTCATCGACCTCTCTTTTTAGTGCCTGGTTAGAGGATTCAAGGGTTTCCAATCTTCTAAATAGTTCTTGAAAAGCCTTGTTGTCGCATCGAAATCCATAATCGAGCAAAGGTGGTGATTCTAACAAGATTTGAAAGAAGCCTTCGACACATATGTCTATGTCGGTAGGAGATCATGATGGTGTAGTCACGTACATTTGATCCTATTTCTATGGTTGGGTGCCTGAGGATCTAAGCGTCATGGTGTTGACATCATTAATGAAGATATGCATCTTGAAAGTGGAATAAAACTGCTAAAGACTGATCCCTGCACTTCCACAAGATCTCTTGAATAATCTCTCATCATCGAGGAGAAAACAGACCAGAGAGACATACTAGTGCCAACAACAGATGCCAAGGCCCAAATAAGATCTACTAATGGGTACTCGCAGAGGAGTTATGACAAACACTTTACTGGCAAACCCACAACTCTCGTCCATGTGCTTTCATAGCAAGATTCCATGCGTAAATGAGCAACAGCCGGTGGACAATCTCTAATCGCGATAATGAGTGGTAGATGGTGGACAGATATCTATAGAGTCAAAATAAAGACTTGCTATGCTACATCGATTATTCATTGTTTCGAGAGATAAAGAGGCATTGGCGAAAGATATCAGTGACCAAGAATCGAACCTTACAATCAAAGAGAAAACCAAAATCTATTTCGTAGGTCGCTGCTCCTTTTACTCCACTCCCCACTTCTGTGGCTCCCTTCCCTTTCCTTTCATAGGCCTTAATAAACACTGAAGATGAGAGAATTTTATCACACGTGCTGCCTGCCTAGACTCTGACGGTGTGTGTTCAGTAGAGGGGGTTATCGATGGCTCTACAATTCTGGCGGATGTGATACTATTGATGCTAGAGTAACCAGAGTTGATTTGATGTTTGGCCCGCCATTGAACTTCCAATTCCACCACTGCTTTAAGCTAAAGGAAATATCTAGGGCTGGCCCAAGAATAGCATGATAGGATACAATTCAGGGAAATAGGAATGTACAATGGATTTAATATTAAACCCTGTACATTTCGAGTGATTGATATGTATGCAGATTTGGCAGATGGAGATGCAGTTTGATTGATGTGGGAGTAACTGGAGTTGCATTGATGTTTCCAATTACACCACTGACTGGATCGATTCCCTGTATCTATTTGTTAGCATGCTTTTTTGCTAGCGTGAGTAGGACATCTCAAACCAATTATTGCAAACAAATGATAATTTTCCTAATATACTTCCTGAAAGTGATACAAGCGCCCCTGGATGCAGATTTGTAGCTAGCTGTATCCTTAATAGTTGTCCTGCACCCAACCTTAGACCAAAATAAACTCGTCCAAATAAGGGAAAATGACACAAGACTAGAAATAGGAGTCGTGATTTTGTTGCTTCAAGTATTAAATCATTTTCAGACTCCATCTTAAAGCTGCAACACATGAATATAGATATTTATAAAGATGCTGAAAGGTTGCATGTTGAATCTGAGGAAAAGTGAGCAGAATTAGATCTTTGATGGACTGAGATTATCATGAATACTCAGTTGCAAATTGCTAAACTACTTTCTTGCAAGAATCATAGAAGAAAACTAGCTTCTTTTACTTCTCCATCTCATTTGACCACTGCTACTATTAACTCTTTATCTTTAGATACTGTGGTTCCAGTAAATTTCACTGATGTTAGTAGGCAGACTGTGCAGTCTGTTTTCAATGGAAATGAGTACATTGTTTCTCATTTGTCTTTTCTACAACCCTAGGGACAGATGATGGCCATCAATATGGGATCATAGAGAGATTAGTAAAATGCTAAGATTCCTACAGATAATAAAACGCTTCTTATGGTTGTAAACACTATCAGGAATATCAAATATAGATACAAAAGTATGCATCCTTTGGTGGCATTGGAATATCATCTTGTGCTGGTGATATTTTATGTGTGCTCATTACTAAAGACCCTATTGTTGAACAAAGAAATGACAATAAATTTAAAAATATAAAAATGAAAGTTTTCATTATAGATAAGTAAAAGTTCAATTCCTGTATTATAATTTGAATACAATTTTATATGACACGGGTACTAACAGTTATAAATTTTACCTACATATAAATTATAGTAGCTCCTTAAAATAAGCTTTAGAAGAGTATTAAGGGTCCTCCAATAAACATGTTTATTAAAGGGATGAACTAGACAATTGAGCCTGCATTAAATCTCCCTTAGCCTCCATAGCCCAAAAGGAGAGAAACGTTTTTGGTTTTCGTTGGCCGCTTTCCAAAAGAAGTAGATTCAGCAAATCACAAATTTTATCTAGCACATCATTTCAGATAATCAAGTGTCATATCATAATGAAATAAATTCACGCACATAGAATAAATAAATGATCAAACACAATTCCATTTGATTCACCTCCACGTGTCTACATTCTCTGACTATAGAAGACAAACTTGTGACCAAAAACACAGTAACATACATAATAAATTAAGGATTCTTTCACAAGTTACAAACCAAATACACAGAGAAAACCTAAATCATCATAATCAGATGATCTCTTGGGAGCCAGTTTAGGTTTCACTCTCAGACCAGGTAGTTGTTTGTAAGAGTGGTCCTATAATGCTATGATTCGGGAACTATAATAGGATTAGAAATCCTTGTAGAATATAGTTTCAGAAGTACCGTGATGAGATATTCATAATAACTCTTGTCATGCTCCAAAATACCATATTGAATTATCATGTTTATAAACCGTCTCTGGGACTGTATAGTCAATTGCAATATTGTTATATGCAGAGACAAATTTCATGTCTCCATTCATTTCCTGGAAATGATGTATAAAAGGTTGATCGTAGACCCTGATTTGATCAAGGTTTAATCCCTCTCTCATTACCATATGTATGTTTGAACCTATTGACAGGAAAATCTGTTCGGCCAACAGTAGGGGATCTCCCCGGTAAAAGGTCCCAATTAGACCTTGAACCGTTTGGAATAAGGATCCCGTCCGGGTTGTGGGTCCGGCTACCACTGATTTCTCCTTTGATTTGAGTCTCGCTTAAACTCTATAAAATAGTGGATACACACCTAATCAACTGATACAAGACATATGATTGATGCATTAAACACGTACATAACACTATGCATAGCGAGAAAATTAATAAAGCATACACGCCGAAAGAGGTGTCGTTAGAAACACATCTTTGGGGTTATTCTTGTGAGGTATTTTGACCACAAAAGAAATAGTTCTTTATGGCGAGATGCCCCTTTACTTCCTGAAAGATAAAATGAAATGCTAATAAACAAAGTCATTAACATCCATTAAGAGAGCAATGAAAAACTGAACATCATTAACACAAGCACAGATAGCCGTGATGCATAAATGATGCCATTAAGAGTGCAGCTTAATTAATCATAGGATATTTGAAATTGTACAAGAAATACACATAGTGTTCGCACAGCCAAACACATCAGATCCAACAAAGGGGTTTCCTAAAAATGCTTGTATTCATGTTTCAATGTGTAATCCTCTGGTAATACAATATATTCAACTCGAGTCCCAAACAAAAGATCCCCGTTTACAAGCTCCCAAGGGAGTATTTATCATGCAAAACCTGCCCTTTGGGCTTCCTTGACCTTTCATCTTCCTGACCGTTGGGCTGCCTTGTGACCCAGTCTGTTCTGTGACCTGCGACCTGACTGAGTTTTGCGACCTGCGACCTGAGCTGTTGTTGCGGCCTGCGACCTGACTGGGTCGCGGGGTCGCAAGAGGCGGAAAAACTGAAGATATGTGACATTGCGACCTTGCGACTAGGTCGCTAGGTCACAGGGTCGCAAAAGGCAGAAATCGAGGATATGCGACCTTGAGACCTACAGATGTGCGACCTGTGACCTTGGCAGATCTGCGACTTGTAGCCTTCTTTCGGTGGACGTGGCCAGGTGCTCTCGAACTTAAAGTGCTTTCTTCGGAGATTCATGAGGATGTACTTGTTTTGAAAAGGTCCTGCTGTTGGCTGGGGAAAACCTTTGCTTTTTGTGCAAACCCACAGGTTTTTCCTGCAATAAAATAACATAGGTCACAGATTGAATAATAATAATGCTAAGGGCATTTTAATCAATTGTGAGAATTAAAGTAATAACTTAGACCCCTGTATGGTCAACTACTGAATCTGTGCCCTTTCTCTGTTGGGATTATCATTCTCCCCACGCACAAGGTTCTCTTCATTCACATTCTCAGTGTTTGCCGTAGGTATTTCATGCTCATCGTTTTCCCATTCATTAGAGGAGAAATACTTGCCATCTTCAATTGGAGAATCTCAGGTATCTTGACCGAGGAGAACTGTGACCTCACTTACGATCCTACGCCAGTCATTCCACGAACTTTGCATCTGCGTTGCATTTTGTTTTAATGGTGGTGTAACAGCACAATATTTCTTTAATGGTAGGCATGGCCTTCATGTATGGACATGTCCCTCTATCATATGATCTGGTCGCAGTTGGAGGAAGAGGCGAGTTTTGACAGACCATGGGTAGGGTTGATTAGGCCTTTCACGAAATTCTTCCCCTCCTGGTTGCAACACGTTATCCATTATTGCGATAGTTTCCTTCATTTTAGACAGTCGGATCATCATCGTAGTGCACTCAGATTGTGACCTTATCTGTGGGGTCCAAGGCCGTGAGCGTTGCAGGGCTTCTTCGACAGGCTCACTGTTCGAATGGTGGATGTTTTAATTCATGCACTACAGCAGCTGCTGAGCCTTTTATAGATGCCGATAAATTTTAACACATCGTAAACTGATATATCCTGAAGGCCACCATCTTCTTTGACATTCAAGAGCTTGGAATTCCTGTGGGAGAAAACGCTTTGAAGAGGCCCCTCCTGATGTGGAGCGTATGTCTCGTCCAGGTTCAAATAACACGTGTGCCAATTTTGCGTAACGAAGCTATCATATAGAGACCTCATGTGAGTCGATGTATGGTAAAGACAAAGCCATGAGGAAAAGGCTTGAGGAGACTAAACTGTCACAATGAGGAAACATGGATTAGATATCAATGTTGTGCTCGTCCAAATGAGCGTTTTGCTTCTTCTGGCAGATTTGTATCCTGCAGCGATGACAAAGCAGCTGAATTTGTGGGCATGCATTTTGGACGGGATTTTTTGTTGCCATTATTCCATGCTATCTCAGCTAAATCCACGCGCATGCATCCAGGATGGAATTGCATGCCTCTTTTCACGCTGTCACAGCTAAATCAACGTTGGGTAATACCAAACACTGTCGCCTCCAACGAAATACTGAGATATGGGCGGTTACTGAAAGTAGCGCTTTGCATGGGAAACTTTCTTCCTCGGCGAGCTATTCCATATTGGCAAACAGGCGGTGGGTAGGAAACAGCTGGTAAGGAGCACGATTAGTGCTGACAAGAACGTTGAAACCATTGCATGCTTTAGACGTAACTTCGACCATCATATATTCGCTCCAACGTTCACCGTAATTCAAGACTCCACCGGCGCCATGCTTGCATGCTATTACAAGTTTATTATGATGTTTGGCTCAGGGTTTTAAACACAAAATTTGGGTGCGAACGTTTATTATGGATTGAAAACTTGCCATCGGACATGTGGCTCCATGCAACGTTTTATATGGTTCCGTTCACCACCTCACATGGTTTTGAAACCGTGTGTTTCAACGCAAGTTGTTTGACCATCAAACCTGCCCTCTTATGACCATAAGTGTCACAATGCCGCGGATTAAAACTGCAGTATCAAACCGTTTGCACCCATTGGTAACACAACAAAGTTATTATAACGCGCTTTTATGGGTTGGTCATATAAAACCATGCTGTTAACATCTTTGTGAGTTAAACATAAATATGCTCCCAAGCAGTATACATAAAACACGATCATCATACAATTCATATACTTGGTAGCCCATTTGTATATCGTTCCATTAACCTTATATGGTTTGAAGAATATTGCAATTTGCACCAAGACTTTGGATCACAAAATGTATATATTTTCTCAAGACTATTAAAGAATTTCGATCTCATGACTTGTGAAATGAAACGGTGATAAAAAAAAAACTTCAGCATGAACGCATTTGAGCCCATCGAACTATTTACGTCCATATGTCACGTGTCGCATGGTTGAGAAAACACACGCTAATACACCGCTTAAAACATGGTCAAAGACTGTCGATGTCGCGCTATAGTTGTCATAACATGCCACGTAAGTTGAGACTTTGCCATCGCACGTTGGTTTCCATGCAACGTGTCCACGTGGCTTCGTTGCACCACTAGAACATCGCGGCAACACTCCGCTCCACGTATATGTATAACGTTGAAAGGTATAAACGTTTTCATCCGGCTTATTGAACGTTGGGCTCCATGCAACATTGAACGTTGGACCATAAAATACATCTGCCCCACCTTTACTATAAAACACGGTCACTATATGTGTCTGCTCGGTGCCCATTTGCCACGTGGCTCAATTATAAAATTTGACCGCTTGAAAACTTTTTATTGACATTTGCGCTCATTTGCAACGCACCAAGGTTATTTTAAAAATAAACCTAGATCGCTATATCCGCCATGGAAGAGCTTAGGCTTACTTGTAATGTTTTCATATAGTCTCGGTCCACCACTTCATATAGATTTGAAACCATAAGGTCCTTTATCCATTTTGCGCCTTAGTTTTAATTATACAGCCTTGACCATTGCTTTTCCTCCAATTGTTAGCGCACAGAGATAGCAATTTTTTATGCCAAGACCACCACCCCATAATATGAATGCTTTTGCTTTGAAAGATTGAGAGTTGAAGTCTGCTACTCCAACCATATTTATGGCCCTTTTAATATTAATCCCTTTTATCTTGTGGTTTTAGAGAATCTCTGTGCATATACATCCATGTGCCTGGCTACCAAAAGGTGTATGCATTTAAACATGACCCTTTAGGTTCAATTTGAGGTTCCCCGTCTCTTGTGGTCTCGCATAGACAACTTAAAGAGCAAAGGGGACGAGGGTTTTAAGGCCTTTGCGTCCTCCACATGTATTCCTTGCAGCCTAAGTAATGCCACAATAGTATCTTAGGATTCATAAATGTTGCTTCTCAAAGATGCGCTCACATATTTGAAAACTCTTCCTTTGGCTTGCCACACCAACATGCGTGCTTTCGCACTGCTACCTGGCACGAGAACGCCTCGAATGAGATGTTCATGGTCTAGAGGAAACTTCTGAGTCCGCTTTGTTCACCGGGCTATACTAGACTCATCGAAGTGGCGAAATATGTTTCTTTGCGTGCGCCCATCAACATTGAGATGGTATGATGCAGGACCTGGACATTACCAATGGAGCGCTTTAAAGCGTCTGGTGCGCACTAGTGAAGAAAGCTTTTTGCATCAGTGAGGTAAAAGGTTCCTTTTCTGATCAACGTGCATCACACCATCCTCCTTTTAACAGTACTGGTCACTTGCTCCTGCTCCTCCCCTGTTCCGCAACCTTGGCTTTGTTACTGAGCTCAATTTTATTGCCTTCGATGTCATGACAAGATTGAGGAGTTTGTCACCCGTGGGGTCGACCTGTGTGGAATATTACAACATCATAATTACTCTTCAATAATGATGACCACAGATAAAACACATGAAAATAACAAGCTTAAGAGAAGTATTCAAGCAACATGCTTAATGACCTACAGCAGGAGGGCTTTTACTCGTCAATACACAAAAGGTTTCCATTCAAACGTATGCATGGTGATCTCATTACACATGGCGCGACTACGGTAAGAATGTTTGAGTGTACGCTAGATGATCCCTCCCACATATGGCGTGATTGCAGCAACAACATCAAGTCATGGTGATGAGACAAATTGTGAGGGGTTAGGGATAGGTCAGCGGGATGTCATTGACTGCAAGTCAGGTGAAAGACTTTAATGCCTAGGCGAGCAAAAGGGGAACCCGAAATTTTAAATATACCCAAAATTTTGGGTGGTGTTGTAGCGGCTACAACAAATGGCGAACCACTGGTAGAATCTAGCATCTCTATCAGTATCACAACAAAAGTCTGAGTCTTGATAGTAATGCAAGGGAATATTGAACAATTTCTGTGGGGTCCCCTTTGTGTTACTTTGGCCCTTTACAGGTATGCCTAATCCCTGTGCCTCAACTAAATCACGCTAATCAGAAACACATCAAAGAGAAAGCTCACAGACGCCAGCAGCTTGTTGATGATGTGAAGAGCAAGGCAGGGGGTTTATTATTTTCAGGATTTTTTAAAGTAAGTCTCTGGTGTTGCTCCACTGCCAGCAGGCCTGGACAGTATCCCGACGGAGTCACTTCAAGAAATCACAGACGTTGCTCCGCTACCAGCGAGCCTGGTCAATACCCCCGTGGAGTCGTTGCATTACCTCTCTGCGCAGGAAGCCTTTCTCGATCCTTTACCATTATTTGTTTCATGTTCTCGTAGCACTTATTTTCCATGGGCAGATGAGGGATCCCGACTTATTTTACGAGCAAGAGAGGTTGTTTATTGTTTTACAGAAACTAATATATATCCTGTTTTGGGTTTACCCTTGTGCCAAACCTTCACATCCCATCTACCACAATAGGAAAAGCATGCAAAACGAAATTAAGACGTCCAAGACTATGCTGGGCACAAGGCTTAGGCTTAAGGGTATGGGCCATTTCAAACTCATTAGGTCTCCCACAAACGACCGGCTCGTATCTCCCCAGATAATAAGCTTAGACTCTTAGGCATCTTGTTGAGAATGCGACTTCGATGACTGGTCCTAAGAGAAAGCTTCCTCTTGAGTTAGCCGCCACAACCTCACTCAAAACAATGGGGTTACTATTTCAACAATCGAGGAAAAACAAGACTGCAAGGTGATAGGGTTGCAATGAGGGCTCATGAAGTGGCAGGTGATATGACAAAAAAATGATGTGAGGGAGAGAGCATACGACGTAATGTAATAGGCGAGGCTCAAGATGCAATGCCACGCCATGTGGGAGAATTATTAACCAGTTGTAGGTGGGAAAGAGGTGCAATACAAGCAGTAATTATTTATGCAGCACCAAGCAAACGGAAAAGAAATGAGTGAAAAAAAATTGTAACATGATGATGCCTAGGATATTCATCGTAAAATAACAAAAACACTTTTAAATCACGAAGTAAAAAATCTAGCGAGCAAACCTAATTAACTTTGAACTAAAAATTTTATTTCAGGTTCTAGCTAGCCTACACCTAAAACCTAGTTTAACCAATGATGCGGTGGGGCTATGTAAAATCAGCTTTCCAGTGCAGCCACCGCATTAGTTCCTGACCTGCAAGAACAAAAATGATCAGGATCAGAGCTAGTATCCAAAAAAGTGCAGCAACAATAAAACTTACCTGAGGAGCAGGTGCCATGGCAAGATGATCAGAGATACTTACCAAAGAACATGCCAGAACATATTGTGCAAGATGAGTCCCATTCTCATCTTGATAACTAGCAATATGTTCTAGAAACTCAACATTTTTCAATGACACATAATCATTCATGCACAATCCTAGGTCTGATGGGTGCTGGGTAAGCCACTGCCTATTTTCAGGCACATCAACCGGAAAGGGTTGGTCGAGTTGACCGGCGATCTCATCATGGTGTTGAGGAACATCATTTTTATGGAATGGAAACAATAAGCAAGTGCCAAGAAAATTACAGATGCATGCGCATCCAAGCGTAGAAACCCTAGTTTCGAAAACCCTAATCCAGGGTTGCTCCTGGGTTTGGTCAAGGGTATGGGGATCCGAATCCACATTTAGTGGAGCCTGAAATTCCTCACTGCCTTGAATGAACTCCAGACCTTCGAGTGGGGCACTTCCCAACTTTGATGGTTGGGCGAGGTCAACAGGCGAATGGATGTGATCATGCATTATGGTGAGTTGCAAAATGTCAGTGGGCTTTGTACCAATTTGGTCAAATGTTTGTGCGCTGACAGATTGATAGATCGATATATTAGATTCTTTATATTCGCCAGGGTAGGGTGGATTGACCGCGGTTATGCTAGGAGGAGCGTGGTATTTGGGGATCGTCATCTCAGAAACAGATGGCAGAATTTGAAGTGCTTCGACTTTTTGATGGGTACTTGAATCCTCCCAAAGTGAATCATCGAATTCTAGTGTCTCCATATGGTTGGAAAAGAGATGTGAGTGACAATCCTCAGCGATATGATTGAATATGTTTTCAGATAAGGAGTGATCGCTACAACCATCAATGTGGTCGAGTTGGGTACCTGGCATGTCAGGCTCCCCGAGAGCTACCTACTGGGATGGATCAATAAAGAGGACATCTTGAAGTTGCCCAGATACGAAATCACTCCTATGGCTGTCTAAAGATTCTGAGTGAGACAGATCAGATTTAAAATATTCATCGATTTTGGACTGTGATTTTGAAACACCATCTGCGTGCTCAAAATTGTCGCAAATACCAGTATAAGAAAATTTTGAATGTCTCAAAGAAATTACTGGTGTGGCGGGATCGAGAAACCAACCGGGGAATAATGAACGAAAAGATTGAGTCGCAGGGGCATTAACCCTACAAGGCTTTTCAACACGTGCATCCGTGTCATTTAGAGACAACGATGATCTAGCAGACCTTGTAAGGGAATCAACTTTATGCGGGGTAGGAGTCGATTCAAAATCAGTAGGCGAATTAGATTTAGGTTTGTGTCTAGGGAGACACTGAGTGGGCTTGAGGTAGGTATTGTGAACCGAGAGAGATGATGAGCCACTGGGGTTTCCAAGCTCTGATTCGACATGGTGTGCGAAAGATTCAAAGGTAGTGCAATAGGATTTACCCTCCTACCAGTGTCTATCCTTGCTTAGAACTTTCGAGGTCACAACTCCACTACCCGACAATTCAGGAGGAGAGGTGAGAATATCACAAATAGCAACACTCTCCTTGGAGGCCTGAATGTGGTCTGGACTCGCGGATATGGGAAACGAAGCGTTAGGTAAAAAATTTGAAAAGCCAGTAACTTGCGGGTCATCATAGGGAACACTAGGATCTAACTGGAATTGTTCAAGGGAAACAAGAATCACATACTTGAACTGTTCACTCAAACATTTCCAATCGACATCCTTCTCAGGGAACTCGAAACAAAAATGAACGAATCTGATAGCGAACTCATATAAAGATTCTTGAGGTTCCATTCTGATGTCATTTAAATTTATTACAACATTATGAAGATCATACCTGTGAAAATCTTGTTGTAATTCACTGGCGAGTTGTTCCAACGAATGGATGGAAGCTTCCGGCAATGTGCGGCACCATTGCTTAGCGCGACCTTCGAGAGTGAGGAAGAAAAGAAAACAAATCAAACCTTCATCGTCAACTTCGTAGCACTCACCAAAGTCACAGAAATCTAAAAAGTGTTGTGTTAAGGACACCCCATTTTCACCATCAAATTTTAACTGGAAAAAGTGATACATAAGTTCATCGAGGATGAAGTATCGAGGCTCATAAAACTCCGACAAACATCTCAGGAGAATGATTTGGGAATGAGCCATTACAGATATGAGATTAACTGTAGGCTCTAAGGGCTCAGCTTGTCATCTAGCCCTCCTTCTAGCGCCAATTCTGTTGATGGGAAAATCTGTCTGGCCAACAGCAGTGGATATCCCCGGTAAAAGGTGCCAATTAGACCTTGAACCATTTGGAATAGGGATCCCGTCTAAGGTGTGGGTCCGGCTACCACTGATTTCTCCTTTTCTTTGGTTTTCGCTTAAACTCTATAAAACAGTGGATACACACCTAATCAACTCATACAAGACATATGATTGATGCATTAAACACGTATATAACACTATGCATAGCGAGAAAATTAATAAAGCATACACGCCGAAAGAGGTGTCGTTAGAAACACATCTTTGGGGTTATGCTTGTGAGGTATTCTGACCACAAAAGAAATAGTTATTTATGGCGAGATGCCCCTTTACTTCCTAAAAGATAAAACGAAATGCTAATAAACAAAGTCATTAACATCCATTAAGAGAGAAATGAAAAACTGAACATCATTAACACAAGCACAGATAGTCGTGATGCATAAATGATGCCATTAAGAGTGCAGCTTCATTAATCATAGGATATTTGAAATTGTATAATAAATACACATAGTGTTCGCACAGCCAAACACATCAGATCCAAAAAAGGGGTTTCCTCAAAATGCTTGTATTCATGTTTCAATGTGTAATCCTCTGGTAATACAATATATTCAACTCGAGTCCCAAACAAAAGATCCCCGTTTACAAGCTCCCAAGGGAGTATTTATCATGCAAAACCTGCCCTTTGGGCTTCCTTGACCTTTCATCTTCCTGACCGTTGGGCTGCCTTGTGACCCAGTCTGTTCTGTGACCTGCGACCTGACTGAGTTTTGCGACCTGCGACCTGAGCTGTTGTTGCGGCCTGCGACCTGACTGGGTCGCGGGGTCGCAAGAGGCGGAAAAACTGAAGATATGTGACATTGCGACCTTGCGACTAGGTCGCTAGGTCACAGGGTCGCAAAAGGCAGAAATCGAGGATATGCGACCTTGAGACCTACAGATGTGCGACCTGTGACCTTGGCAGATCTGCGACTTGTAGCCTTCTTTCGGTGGACGTGGCCAGGTGCTCTCGAACTTAAAGTGCTTTCTTCGGAGATTCATGAGGATGTACTTGTTTTGAAAAGGTCCTGCTGTTGGCTGGGGAAAACCTTTGCTTTTTGTGCAAACCCACAGGTTTTTCCTGCAATAAAATAACATAGGTCACAGATTGAATAATAATAATGCTAAGGGCATTTTAATCAATTGTGAGAATTAAAGTAATAACTTAGACCCCTGTATGGTCAACTACTGAATCTGTGCCCTTTCTCTGTTGGGATTATCATTCTCCCCACGCACAAGGTTCTCTTCATTCACATTCTCAGTGTTTGCCGTAGGTATTTCATGCTCATCGTTTTCCCATTCATTAGAGGAGAAATACTTGCCATCTTCAATTGGAGAATCTCAGGTATCTTGACCGAGGAGAACTGTGACCTCACTTACGATCCTACGCCAGTCATTCCACGAACTTTGCATCTGCGTTGCATTTTGTTTTAATGGTGGTGTAACAGCACAATATTTCTTTAATGGTAGGCATGGCCTTCATGTATGGACATGTCCCTCTATCATATGATCTGGTCGCAGTTGGAGGAAGAGGCGAGTTTTGACAGACCATGGGTAGGGTTGATTAGGCCTTTCACGAAATTCTTCCCCTCCTGGTTGCAACACGTTATCCATTATTGCGATAGTTTCCTTCATTTTAGACAGTCGGATCATCATCGTAGTGCACTCAGATTGTGACCTTATCTGTGGGGTCCAAGGCCGTGAGCGTTGCAGGGCTTCTTCGACAGGCTCACTGTTCGAATGGTGGATGTTTTAATTCATGCACTACAGCAGCTGCTGAGCCTTTTATAGATGCCGATAAATTTTAACACATCGTAAACTGATATATCCTGAAGGCCACCATCTTCTTTGACATTCAAGAGCTTGGAATTCCTGTGGGAGAAAACGCTTTGAAGAGGCCCCTCCTGATGTGGAGCGTATGTCTCGTCCAGGTTCAAATAACACGTGTGCCAATTTTGCGTAACGAAGCTATCATATAGAGACCTCATGTGAGTCGATGTATGGTAAAGACAAAGCCATGAGGAAAAGGCTTGAGGAGACTAAACTGTCACAATGAGGAAACATGGATTAGATATCAATGTTGTGCTCGTCCAAATGAGCGTTTTGCTTCTTCTGGCAGATTTGTATCCTGCAGCGATGACAAAGCAGCTGAATTTGTGGGCATGCATTTTGGACGGGATTTTTTGTTGCCATTATTCCATGCTATCTCAGCTAAATCCACGCGCATGCATCCAGGATGGAATTGCATGCCTCTTTTCACGCTGTCACAGCTAAATCAACGTTGGGTAATACCAAACACTGTCGCCTCCAACGAAATACTGAGATATGGGCGGTTACTGAAAGTAGCGCTTTGCATGGGAAACTTTCTTCCTCGGCGAGCTATTCCATATTGGCAAACAGGCGGTGGGTAGGAAACAGCTGGTAAGGAGCACGATTAGTGCTGACAAGAACGTTGAAACCATTGCATGCTTTAGACGTAACTTCGACCATCATATATTCGCTCCAACGTTCACCGTAATTCAAGACTCCACCGGCGCCATGCTTGCATGCTATTACAAGTTTATTATGATGTTTGGCTCAGGGTTTTAAACACAAAATTTGGGTGCGAACGTTTATTATGGATTGAAAACTTGCCATCGGACATGTGGCTCCATGCAACGTTTTATATGGTTCCGTTCACCACCTCACATGGTTTTGAAACCGTGTGTTTCAACGCAAGTTGTTTGACCATCAAACCTGCCCTCTTATGACCATAAGTGTCACAATGCCGCGGATTAAAACTGCAGTATCAAACCGTTTGCACCCATTGGTAACACAACAAAGTTATTATAACGCGCTTTTATGGGTTGGTCATACACTCCGACCATGCTTTAAACATAACTTTGACTGTTAAACATATGCTCCAAACGCTGTAGTATAAAACATGATCATCATACATGTCTGCTCGGTGCCCATTTGTAGCCTTATATCGTTCCATTAACCTTATATGGTTTGAATAATATTGCAATTTGCACCAAGACTTTGGATCACCAAATGTATATATTTGCTCAAGACTATCGAATATTTCGATCTCATGACTTGTGAAATGAAACAGTGATAAAAAAAACTTCAGCATAGAAGCATTCGAGCCCATCGAACTGTTTACGTCCATATGTCACGTGTCGCATGGTTGGGAAAACACACGCTATTACACCGCTTAAAACATGGTCATAGACTGTCGATGTCGCGCCATAGTTGTCATAACATGCCACGTAAGTTGAGACCTTGCCATCGCACGTTGGTTTCCATGCAACGTGTCCACGTAGCTTCGTTGCACCATCTCACGCGTTCTTGCACCACTAGAACGTGGCTGCAGCACTCCGCTCCACGTATATGGATAACGTTGAAAGGTATAAACATTTTCATTCGGCTTATTGAACGTTGGGCTCCATGCAACATTGAACGTTGGACCATAAAATATATCTGCCCCACCTTTACTATAAAACATGGTCACTATGTATGTCTGCTCGGCGCCCATTTGCCACGTGGCTCAATCATAAAATTTGACCGCTTGAACACTTATCATTGACATTTGCGCTCATTTGCAATGCACCAAGGTTATTTTAAAAATAAGCCTAGATCGCTATATCCGCCATGGAAGAATTTAAGCTTACTTGTAATGTTTTCATATAGTCTCGGTCCACCACTTCATATAGTTTTGAAACCATAAGGTCCTTTATCCCTTCTGTGCCTTAGTTTTAATTATACAGCCTTGACCATTGCCTTTCCTCCGATTGTTAGGGCACAGAGATAAAATTTTTTTTTATGCCAAGGCCACCACCCCATAATATGAATGCTTTTTCTTTGAAAGGTCGAGAGTTGAAATCTGCTACTCCAACCATATTTATGGCCCTTTTAATATTAAACCCTTTTATCTTGTGGTTCTGGAGATTCTCTGTGCATATAAATCCATGTGACTGGCTACCAAAAGGTGTATGCATTTAAACATGGCCTTTTAGGTTCAATTTGAGGCTCCCCGTCTCTTGTGGTCTCACATAGACAACTTAAAGAGCAAAGGAGACGAGGGTTTTAAGGCCTTTTCATTCCTCCACATGTATTCCTTGCAGCCTAAGTAATGCCACAGTATGTATCTTAGGATTCATAAATGTTGCTTCAGATGCGCCTCACATATTTGAAAAACTCGCCTTTGGCTTGCCACACAACATGCGTGTGCGTGACCGCACCGGGCACGAGAACGCTTTCGAATGAGATGGTCATTATTTAGAGAAAACTTCGAGTCCGCTGAGCCACGGTCACTAGATTCATCGAAGTGGCGAAATATGTTCCTTTGCGTGCACCCATCGACATTTAGATGATATGGTGCAGGATCTAGACATTTCCAAACGGAGCGTTTTTAAGCATCTGGTGCGCACTAGTGAAGAAATCTCTTGCATCAGTAACATAGAAGGTTCTCTCTGATCAACATGTATCACACCATCCTCCTTTTAACAGTATTGGTCGCTTTCTCCTCCTCCTCCCCTGTTCCGCAACCTTGGCTTTGTTACCGAGCTCAATTTTATTGCCCTCGATGTCATGACAAGATTGAGGAGTTTGTCACCCGTGGGGTCGACCTGCGTGGAATATTACAACATCATAATTACTCTTCAATAATGATGACCATAGATAACACATGAAACTAATAAGCTTAAGAGAAGTATTCAAACAACATGCTTAATGACCTACAGCAGGAGGGCTTTTACTCGTCAATACACAAAAGGTTTCCATTCAAACGTATGCATGGCGATCTCATTACACATGGCGCGACTGCGGTAAGAATGTTCGAGCGTATGCTAGATGATCCCTCCTACATATGGCATGATTGCAGTGACAACATCAAGTCATGGTGATGAGACAACTCGTGAGGGATTGGGGATAGGTCGGCGGGATGTCGTTGACTGCAATTAAGGTGAAAGACTTTAATGCCTAGGCGAGCAGAGGGGGAACCCGAAATTTTAAATATACCCAAAATTTTGGGTGGTGTTGTAGCGGCTACAACAAACCAAAATTGTAATCATTGTTTCTAGCAATGAATCCTTTCCCAAAGAAGTTATCATGAGGCGTAATTTTGAAAATTTCCCCACCCTGTGAAGCAGGGTGTATTTTCAATTCAAGCCAATTGTGATAATTCATCATCTTAAGGTTCCCTAGCGTTGATGTCTTATTCTAATGCAACCCATCATATTAGCAAGTAATTCATTGATAGGCTGTTGATTACCAGTTGGAATTGCTGAACTTGTAGTGCCAAGAGGATTAAGATTCACATTACCATTGGATTTCGTCTGTCCTTCCTTCTCAGATGAAAGGATACCCACCTTTCCTTGAACCTGTAGCTGGTTAGGCTACCCTGTAGATATACAAAATAAGGATTTAATCTCTTGAGGTTCTGGTCTCTGATATCCCATGCCTTGCAAATATGTTCTATATGCACAAGTAGATTGATGGGCATTTCTTAAGATTTGATATGAAAATTCAAGTTGGCGCTCATGATATGAGCACTGTTCATGTGGACATGTATAGACCTTTTGATCTTCCAATGGAGATTCCTATGGTAACTTTCTTTTTCTGATAAAATCTACATTATCTCCTACCTGAAAAGTTGAAAGTCCCTCATTTGAAATACCTACATTGAAATGGTCAAAGTCTTTTGTTTGCATTCCTGTACCTCGAAACTTAAGATATCCAAGTCTTTTGGTTTGCAATCCTGCACATCAGTATTTGTATAAATAGATTTTGAATCATCTTCAAAGCCTTCAACATCATACTCACTATTTCTGCTTAATGTCAGAGACCCAACATGTGTAGTCATTGCAGCACTGGTTGGTGGACAAGCATTAGGGTTTTTCTGGAGATCTAATGCTTCCTCTTGGTTAACAATTGCTAGCCAAGTTGCACTTTATTTAGCTGTCATATTTTCCCACAAGCACTTTGACTGCCTAACAATTTTGCGAATTTTGGCTATATCAGGTGACATGTTATAACAGCAATAAGAACCCCCACCTTCCAAGCCTTTTTCAGATCATGATGATTTTTATAAGGAAGAGGCCCATATCCTTTTTGCAAGCCTAATTGTGGCCACCAATCCTCATTAGTAGTAGGCCACCAAGGAGGAGAAATACCCTTTTCTAAAGGATACCTCCGCTGAGGCAAATCATAGTGCTGCATAAGGGCAGAAAGAAGAAAACCAAAAGTGGCGCCCTAAATTTCCTAAAGAGTATGAGGGGTAGGAGCCATAACCATGTTACTCTCATTTTCTCTAGGTGTTGCATGTTCTGCTTGATATTTTGTGATTGCAGTAAGGCCATTTTTGTCAAATCTGACCTTCTCCTTCCACCATGCTCTAATATTTTTAGAGGCTCCACTTATAGGCTTCCCTTTTTTAGGAATGATGCCATATACAAAACCTTGTGCTTTGCAAAATTCCATCATTTTCAACATGTACTTCAGTATACCATCCTCTGCCTGAGACATATTTTTCCTTTGGGCTTGTTCTTGTGACTGTCTCTGTTTTATTGTGTCACTGTGATATTTTCCCTTCTGTTTCTCCTTAATGCGCCTAAGACGGATGTGATCCTTCCACATTTGATTCTCAAGCTCATCCACATCAATGTCATCCTCACTAAGTCCATCATCATGCATAACCTCACCCTCATTTTCACACATTGAATCTCCTTCAAGGGAAATAGAAATAATATCCAATTTCCTAGATAACCCATCTCATCATAAATCCCCATGAATTCTACCCTAGATTGGTTGTGCCAAATTTTTATAATTGATTAGAGGAAAACCAGGGAAAAACCAAAGTGTGAAAATATCCTTCCAGTACTAATCCTACTAATATTTATCTTCTAGCAAAGAAAGTCCCTGTTCCATCACAATTAGTGATGAAATACATTAGCCTCTGCCTTAGTTTCATGTAGGGAAGGCTACAGAAATTAACATTGCTTTCGTAAATGGAGACATCCAACTAAAAAGAAACAACACTCTAGCATATTCATGGCAGTGTGTAGAAAATAAAGAAATTACGTTCTTTTACATCTGTTGGACAGGAAGAATTTCTTAAAAATTACAAGGTTTTTTCCACATCCAATTATGCAATGGTCCAGCATCCAAATCTAGCACTCTTAATTCACAAATATAAAAAAACATTCGAAATCACTACAATAATCCAGCTTATTCTCTAACAAAATTTAGACAATATCTTCAAATAATTACCAGAAAACATAACCCACTGAAATTGTTATTAATGTTACTTTATAGGGATTCAGTACAACTGAAGAAATCAACCATTAGTATGAGACAAAAATTGAGTAGTCTGGAAGGATTGTGCTAGAAAACAAAGACTCGCCACAGGAAAATTTTTAGGAATCACTGACATAGAGAACCAACAGTATATAATAGAAATATAAATATCTGATAAGAAATCCCCAAATATTTGGTCACATCGATGAACGCAGACTTGTAAATACAATGCAAGTAGTCTCTTCCCTCATGCACACTACAAGAAAAAAAATCACTGGTAGTCATGCTTGTATGTACATTTAAGGTCTCACAACAATGTCACATATGGGTATTTGCCCTAAAAACCGTCACTGTAAGTGTATATAGTGATGGTCCTTTATGGTCCGTCACCAAAGACATTTTCAATGACACTTTTGGTGAGGGTCGTTAAAGGCCAATCACTAATTCTCTCTTTGGTGACACTTCTAGTGATGGAATTTTAATGACCCTCACCAATGCTCGTTTTGTCACTTTTAGTGATGGTCAAAAAATGTCTGTCATCATTGATCATTAAAAAACCGTCACTGTAAGTGTATATAGTGATGGTTCTTTATGGTCCATCACCAAAGACATTTTCAATGACACTTTTGGTGAGGGTCATTAAAGGCCCATCTCTAATTCTCTCTTTGGTGACACTTCTAGTGACGAACTTTTAATGACCCTCACTAATACTCTTTTTCTTCCTTTTGGTGGCGGTCAAAAAATGTTAATCATCATTGATCATTCCAATGAGTTTTTGATGACGTTATGTGCCTGTTAATATATTTTTTTTCAAAAGATAACGATTTAATACCATTATTGTGGAGTATTTTTTATAATATGTCCAAGGCCATAGTGGTTAGGGTCAGTCAATTTTTTAAGAAGTAATTAGTGTGCATCATTTCCCTCAGGTAATGACTAGTCGAATAGAGATTTCCTATGAGTCAACACATGATTCATATCTATTAAGTTTATTATCTAGAAAATTCCCTTTAGATAAAGTTCCACTATTGTGTGTAGGAAATATATTATTCAATACATAATCAAGCTCTGACAATTCTATTAATGAGAAAGACCTAAAAATCCTCAACAATCTGGGCACACCTTAAATTAATGCTTTGGCACACACTAACATTTCTTAGCACCCCACATGTCTTGGAATATCTTTGTACCTAGAACATCTTGTGATGACACTGACGCCCAAGCACATGTTGGCATGTGCTAGCACAACATGGAACTCTCCTAGCATGTGTTGGCATGCTGCATATAGGCCCTAGCATGCCCTGGAACACCTTGGTTGAATGCATTGACATACATTAGCATGTGGCACACAATGCCACTTGGCATGTATTGGGACCTATTATTAGTGTGCCTAGCATGCCCCTTTTCAAAAAGATAAAATCATGACTTATTAACCCTCTTGTTGGTTCTTCCTTTTGTTTCCTTGATAGATATTGACATATCTCGGCACCTTGCACCACATCCTTAGCACCTAGCATGTATTGGCATATCTTAGCACTATTAATTGGCACATGATATAATTAGCACACCCTGTTACACCCAAGCACACTTTGGGAATTCTTGACATACCTTGATATTCCCTAGCATGCCTTACCAATGCTTAGCATACCTTGTCACTCCCTCCTTGGCATGACAACTAACACTCATTAACACTAGTCTCTGGAAATACATGTTCCTCATATTCATTAACTTCCATGAATTTTTACCTAGTGCTCCCTTAATGTTTTTTCCTAGTACTCCTTAACACTCATAAACATGCATTATCACTCTCTAGCACACCTTAGCACTCTTTAACATTCCCCTCCACTTCATAACATGCATAACATTAGTCCCTGACACATATTGGTGCTTCGCATGTGTTGGTGCTTGGAAAGTATTAGCATGTATGGAATACGTTGAGATGCCTTGGTATGATTTGGCATGGTTTAATATTAAATTTATTTGTCATGATCAATTGTTTTAAAATAGATGAGAAGAAACAAAGGAATACTTGGCACTTAGAATGCACTAAGACTTTGCACTTGGCACCTTTTGCCACCTAGTGTTGGTGTGCCTAGCATGCCCCTCTTGGAAAATGTAAATTGATGACTTATTAACCCTCTTATGTGTTCATTTCCTTGTAGTAACTTTTTTCTCCATTTTGTTGACTTGACATCCCCTGACACACATTGGCACACCCTTGCACATCTTGGCATGCCTTGTCACTTGGCACATCTAAGCATGTTTGACATGTATTCCCACTATATGGAACATCAAGGGGGTGAAGAGAGATGTAGTCCTAAAGTAGGTCGAGTACGAGGGCAGAGTAAGGGTTGCTAAAGGGAGGTCATGATCATCCTCCAAGAGCAAGATCATCATGTGAGGGTTTAGAAGAATGTTGCATACCTTAATGGTCGGTTTGTGCTAGGAAGTAGGATGGCATATTGTTGCTTCTCTTTTGGCAGATCGAGCTTAAGAGAGGTTTCTCATGAGAATCTAGGCATGTGATTTCAATGGTGTCTTTGTGTGAAGGCCACATCAAATTCTGAAATGTTGAAATTTGCAACAAGAAATAGTGAGATTGGAAACCAGAAAGGACAAAAAAATAATGCACCCACACTGGTGAGGAATTTTGATGCACCAGGAGTGAGGAATGTGGGGCATCGAAATTATTTTTCGCTTAAATAAATTGGACAATAAATTGTAATTTCATCTCATAACAACTTGTGTCAGTTAATTAAGTCATGATGATTGAGTTAGCTCAATAAATTTGAGTTGAGGGTCTAAGATGAGGCACATAGAGGGATTATAATATTTTTTGGGTCCAGTTGAAGTTGATGCATTAGTGGGGTGCAAGTGTAATTGATGCAGGACCATCAAGCCCCTAGCCAGCAATGTGACATCTTGGTCACATGTTGTGGCTAGTTAGAATAAATTAGACTTAGAAATGATTTAAATAATATATTTATTTAAATTTGTTATTTATTTTTAGAGAATTGTTAGTTTGTTTTTCTATTTTATTAGATTAGGCATAATAATAGAATTGATTTCTTTCCCTGCATGAAATAGAACCAACATAGGGATAGATGCTAAATAATAGGGAGGTATTAGTTTGTTGAGAAACTCTAGAAGAAATCTATTCTGAGAAGAATAGTTTCTCATATTTGTATAAATTAGAAAGGCTAGAGGTGTAAAGAGTGTGAGTGTGTGAGAGATAATTTGAAATATTCATTGAATTGTAGAGAGGGGCAGCAAACGCTTATGAGCCCATGCAATATTATTCATATATTTCTAAATATAATTGATTTTCAAATATGTTTTGTGCGAGTGATTGACATATGCAGGTATTAGGCGCAGAGTCAAACTGACAGCGTATTGTATAGAGAAGATGCGGATGAGCAGAGTTGGAGTGTGATTAAAGAAGTCGACCTGCGTCCATGGTGAAGTGATGACAGTCAGCAAGCATAGATTGTGTTGAAGCAGTGAACAAAATCGCCTGAAGCAGCGTTTGATTGGACGACAACAGTCATCGATTCTTTGAATTATATGGATCTGGAATATATGTAGAGGAAACAAGCCTCTGCACAGGCTTGGACCACCCTCAGGAGTAGAGTCTCGCGTGAATTCAACTGTAACTGTGTCTCATTCAAAAAAAAATCGTGTTAAAGGACTGAGCCAACGTTAAACCCATTCAGTAAATATGATGATAAGGGGTAGCGTGCTTGAAGGTAACATTTGGACTGCAATTTGTTGTTGATTATACGATCTTTGCTATGATTAATGAATATGGTCATCGATTGTTTGCTGGAATAATCGATATGATTAAGTTGGGTTCGATGCTATGATAATCGATCTGTATATTAGAACTCATTATTTTTGTGCGGCGGTTGATATAAGTGTTGGACGTTGCTGTGGTAATCAATCAGAGTTTTCCATGGATTGTTCCTGTGTTGGGAAATGAAAACAAATCGATATATATCTATATATATATATCCACCGATTTACCTGTGAGAGTCGACTTCTGTGTTGTAAAAGTCAATATGAGGTTTTGATTGTTTGCTGTGATGGTGGACTGTGTTTAACCCAGAAATTATAGTGATTGTTATTGCTTCTTCATTTCGAAAGAATGTATATGCAGTTGCTTTCTTAAAAGAACCGTTCCAACTACTTCCAAATGAAGTTTATATCAAAGTGATCCAGAAAAAAAAATCACAGTTTATAATTGAATGTAAAATTACATACCAAAGAGCAACGGTAACTTATTTGAAATCAGTTAAGGCAGTGATTTTGGGATTAACAGAAAGGGGAACTTTTGATTAAAACAGTTGCAACTTCTTTAAGTGTAGGAAAATTATAATTTTCCTACATCATTTTTGGTATCAGAGCTTGTTAAGCTGTTTTGAAGTATTGCAGAAATGCCGCCCAGAAGAGGAGCTGGGATAGGTCGAGGGAGACCTGCAGCAAATGCAATTTTGCTAGATGAGATCCGACATTTACGCACAAGAAGCTACCATGGAAACTACTCAACGGAGAGCAGCAGATGGTGCAGTCAACAGTGCCGATGAAGAAGAGACCACCGACGAAGAAGTGGAGGAAGAAAATGAAGCAGCTAAGGTCATGAAGATGCTAGTAAAAGCTAGCAGTTGACCAAGAATAGAAGTACCTTATTATGACAGAAGTCTTAGTGTGGAGGTGCTAATGGACTGGATCAGTTCATTAGATAAGTACTTCGACTATGAAGAGGTCGATGAAAAGAAGAAAGTAAAGTTTTCAGCCACGAGATTGAAAGGCCATGCAGCTTTATGGTGGGATGAATTGTAGCTATCAAGGGAGCGAAAAGGGAAGCCCAAAATCAAGCAATGGGACAGAATGGTAATTAAGCTGAAGGGTAAGTTTTTGCTGAAGGATTACTAATTAAATTTGTTTAGACACTTGCAGAACTTAAAACAGAAAGGGATGACAATCAAGGAATATACTGAAGAATTTTATAAGCTGAGTATTAGATCTGGCCATGTTGAAGATGATCTAGAAAAGGTAGCTAGATATATAAATCGTTTTAGGTATGAAATACAGGATGAAATCAGCTTGTTGAATTTGAAGTCGGTTGAAGATGCTTATCAAGCAGCCTTGAGGGTAGAGGAAAAACTGGTGCGCAAACAAAACTAGAGGAACAGAGGTAAGAACCCGACAAAAGGAAAGGGAACATTCAGAACAAAATTTCAACACTCGCAGAATGAGACAGGGAGTGCAAGTAGTAAACCACCACAAAGAGGAGATTATAGCCGCGGAAGATTCGTGCCCAGGGGCAGAGGGCGAGGAAGAGACGTACGGTGTTATGTATGTGGTGAATGGGGAAATATGCAATGGGATTGCCCTCATCAGAAGTCGGCAAACCCACGTAATGTTAATGTTGCAGAAGCCAAGGAGGATATTCTTCAACCTGAAGCCAAAGAGGAACCACCGGAAGCTGGAGAATCCCTGTTACTGAAGAGAGTATTGCTTAAAGAAGCCAAGGAGACCAAAGAACCTGTTCAAAGGAAAAATCTATTCCGAACTATATGTAATTCAAGGGGTAAGTGTTGCAAATTAGTAATTGATAGTGGTAGTACTGATGGCCTTGTCTCTAGGGAAATGGTAGATAAATTGAAGTTGGAAAGAACAGTACACCCCACTCCTTATAAAGTATCGTGGCTCCAGACAGGCCATCAATTTTTTGTAACTGAACAATGTAAGGTTGACTTTCAAATTGGTAATTATAAGGATGTTATTTTATGTGATATAATGCCGATGGATGTATGTCACATATTGCTTGGAAGGCCCTGGAAATTTGACCGAAAAGCCATACATGATGGTCGAAGAAACACTTATACTCTTGAGAAAGACGGGAATAAGCATACACTACTGCCATTGAAAGCTGAAGCTGATGAAGAAGCACTTAGAAATCATGTCATGTTGATAAGTGGGAAAACCTTATTGCAGGAGGTTGAGAAGGGTAAGGAGATGCATTTTTCCATTATTGGAAAACCCAAGGTAATATTAACTTCTACAAATTTGGAAGATTTACCTGAAGAAATTCAAATTTTATTGAATGATTTTGCTGATATTGTTGTGGATGAGTTACCAAATGAGTTTCCACCTATCAGGGGTATTAGCCACCATATTGATCTAATTCCAGGAGCCAGTTTACCAAATAAAGCAGCCTACAGGTTAACACCACAGGAGAATGCCGAAATTGGAAGACAGGTCCAAGAGTTGATGGACAAAGGATTGATCAGAGAGAGCCTTAGTCCATGTGTTGTACCAATAGTCCTCAGTCCAAAGAAAGGAGCGAATGGCATATGTGCATAGATTCTAGAGCTATAAACAAAATCACCATCAGGTATCGTTTTCCTCTACCTCGAATGGATGA
Organism: Pinus albicaulis; assembly: GCA_034641835.2. Lineage (NCBI taxonomy): Eukaryota > Viridiplantae > Streptophyta > Pinopsida > Pinales > Pinaceae > Pinus > Pinus albicaulis. The sequence goes on along the minus strand of CM076580.1, from coordinate 251,598,956 downwards.
TTTAATGGACTGTTTGAGTGGTTCGAGTTATTTTTCTAAGATAGACTTGAAGAGTGGGTATCATCAGATAAGAATAAGAGAGGGGGATGAATGGAAAACTGCATTCAAGACAAATAGTGGCTTGTATGAATGGTTAGTAATGCCCTTTGGACTTACTAATGCACCTAGTACTTTCATGAGATTAATGAACAATGTTTTGAAAGAGTATATAGGTAAATTTGTGATTGTTTACCTCGATGATATACTTATCTTCAGTCGAAATAAGGAAGAACATCTAGGACACCTCAAATTAGTTCTAAGAACTTTCCAAAAAGAGAAATTGGTAATAAATTTGAAGAAGTGCAGCTTTATGAAGGAAGAACTGATTTATTTGGGTTTTGTAGTTTCTAAGGAAGGGCTAAAAATGGATCCAGAGAAAATTCAGGCAATTGTAAATTGGCCAACTCCTAGAAACACATTTGAGGTAAGAAGCTTCCATGGGTTGGAAAGTTTTTACCAAAAATTTATTCGAAGTTTTAGTCAAATTTGTGCACAAATCATCGAAACAATCAGGGATACTAAACAACCATTCAAATGGACAGAGGCAACAAATCAAAATTTTAAATTGTTAAAGAAGAATATTACTGAGAAACCAATCTTGGCTTTACCAAATTTTGAGAAAGTTTTCCAAGTTGAAATTGATGCTAGTGGAATTGCAATTGGAGCAGTTTAAAGCCAGGAACAGAAACCCATAGCATACTTTAGTGAAAAACTAAATGAAGCTAAACAGAAATATTCATCATATGACAAAGAATTTTATGCTGTCATCCAGGCCTTAAAGAAGTGGAGACATTATTTATTGCCAAAAGAGTTTGTGTTATATTCTGATAATCACGCATTATAGTTTATAAACAATCAACCAAAATTGAATCAAAGACATGCTAAATGGGTAGAATATTTACAAAGCTTCACTTTTGTAATCAAACATACAAGTGGGAAATTGAACAAAGTTGCTGATGCTTTAAGTAGGGTGAATTTGATCATGCAAGAATTGCAGGTTGGTGTTGTGGGATTTGAAGAAATGGTTGACATGTATAAAGATGATGCAGAGTTTAAAGATGTTTATGCAGCAGTGGAAAATCCAGCAATCCAAAATAGAAGCCAGTGGTTGGATTATTCAATTCAAGGGGGATTACTATTCAAAAGTAATAAGTTGTGTATTCCAAAATGTTCTATGAGGGAAAATATAATCAAGGAGAAGCACAGTGGAGGTCTGTCTAGACATTTCGAACAAGACAAAACTTTCGCTCAGGTAAATACTTTTTATTATTGGCCAAAGATGCAAACTGATGTTAAACGGTTTGTGGAAAAGTGTAGGATTTGTTAGCATGCTAAGGGAAAAATCTAGAATATAGGATTGTATCAGCCGTTACCAATACCCGACCGACCATGGGATGCAGTTAGTATGGATTTTATTCTGGGTTTACCAAAAACTCAAAGAGGGAATGATTCTATTTATGTTGTTGTGGATAGATTTTCTAAAATGGCTCATTTTACTGCATGCAAGAAAACAAGTGATGCAACCCATATCGCTAATCTATTCTTTTCAGAAATTGTGAGATTGCATGGATTGCCTGTGAGTATTGTGTCTGACAGGGATACTAAGTTTGTGGGAAATTTTTGGAGAACTTTGTGGAAGAAACTGGGTACCAACCTTAGTTTCAGTTCAGCATATCATCCTCAAACGGATGGGCTGACCAAGGTTGTGAATAGAAGTTTGGGAAACATACTGAGGAGCCTGGTGTACGACAATCCCAAACAGTGGGATTTAGCCCTTGCTTAGGCTTAATTTTCTTATAACAACACTCCAAATCGAAGTACTGGTATGATTCCATTCCAAATTGTTTTGGGATGCATCCAAGAGGTGTGTATGAACTCAGAGACTTAGGAAAACAAGAAGGAAGGAGCACAAAGGCTGAAGAATTTGCCGAATAGATGCAGGGATTACAGGAAGAGGTAAATAATAGATTGCAGGTAAGCAGCACCAAGTACAAGCAAAGAGCAGATGTGAAAAGGTGAGAAAAGGAATTCCAAGTAGGTGATTTAGTCATGGTATATTTGAGAAAGGAAATATTTCCTGTTAGAACATATAACAAGTTGAAACTCAAGAAGATAAGACCATGTAAAATCATAAGGAAAATTTCTTCAAATGCATATGAAGTTAATCTTCCAACAGGAATTGGAATATCCCCTATATTTAACATTGCAGACTTGTATCTATACCGAGAGCCAGAAGAAGAACTACCAGGAGACACGACAGCAGGAGGAAACCCAACCGTGAGTTGGGAAGAGCAGATGCCCAAAGCAGAGAACAAAGAGGTAGAAGCTATTTTGGATAAACAAGAGTCAAAGAAAACAAGACATCAAACTTATTATCAGTATTTGATCAAATGGAAAGGACAACCAGCAGAAGACGCTAGTTGGATGGCTACAGCAGAACTGCAGAAGTTGGGAATCAATCCTAAAGAGCTACAAGATCACTTTCTTCCCTGGGAGTCTGATGCAGGAGCATCAAGACCCTAGCCAGAAATGTGACATCTTGGTCACATGTTGTGGCTAGTTAGAATAAATTAGACTGAGAAATGATTTAAATAATATATTTATTTAAATTTGTTATTTATTTTTAGAGAATTGTTAGTTTGTTTTTCTATTTTATTAGATTAGGCATAATAATAGAATTGATTTCTTTCCCTGCGTGGAATAGAACCAAAATAGGGATAGATGCTAAATAATAGGGAGGTATTAGTTTGTTGAGAAACTCTAGAAGAAATCTGTTCTGAGAAGAATAGTTTCTCATATTTGTATAAATTAGAGAGGCTGGAGGTGTAAAGAGCGTGAGTGTGTGAGAGATAATTTGAAATATGTATTGAATTGCAGAGAGGGGCAACAAATGCTTATGATCCCATGCAATATTATTCATATATTTCTGAATATAATTGATTTTCAAATATGTTTTGTGCGAGTGATTAACATATGCAGGTATTAGGCGCAGAGTCAAACTGATAGCGTATTGTATAGAGCAGATGCGGATGAGCAGAGCTGGAGTGTGATTAAAGAGGTCAACCTGCGTCCATGGTGAAGTGATGACAGTCAACAAGCATAGATTGTGTTGAAGCAATGAACAAAATCGCCTGAAGCAGCGTTTGATTGGACGACAACAGTCATCGATTCTTTGAATTATATGGATCTGGAATATATGTAGAGGAAACAAGCCTCTGCGTAGGCTTGGACCGCCCTCAGGAGCAGAGTCTCGCGTGAATTCAACTGTAACTGTGTCTCATTCATAAAAAAAAACCGTGTTAAAGGACTGAGCCAGCGTTAAACCCATTCAGTAAATATGATGATCAGGGGTAGCGTGCTTGAAGGTAACATTTGGACTGTAATTTGTTGTTGATTATACGATCTTTGCTATGATTAATGAATATGGTCATCGATTTTTTGCTAGAATAATCGATATGATTAAGTTGGGTTCGCTGCTATGATAATCGATCTGTATATTAGAACTCATTATTTTTGTGCAGCGGTTGATATAAGTGTTGGACGTTGCTGTGGTAATCAATCAGAGTTTGCCATCGATTGTTCCTGTGTTGGGCAATGAAAACAAATCGATATATATATATATATATATATATATATATATATATATATATATATATGTATCCTTGGATTTACTGTGAGAGTGGAGCTTACGTGTTGTAAAAGTTGATATGAGGTTTTGATTGTTTGATGTGATAATTAGTATTGCTTAACCCATAAATTATAGTGATTGTTATTGCTTCTTCATTTCAAAAGAATGTATATGTAGTTGCTTTCTTAAAGAACGTTCGACTACTTCCAAATGAAGTTTATGTCCAAGTGATCAGGAAAAAATCTAGGTTTATAATTGAATGTAAAATTACATACCAAAGAGCAAGGTAACTTATTTGAAATCGATTAAATGAGTAGTGGGATTAGAGAAAGGGAAATTTTATTAAAACAATTGCATCTTCTTTAAGAGTAGGAAAATTCTAATTTTCCTACATCGATAATTAACTCAATTAAATTAGTCAAAATAAGTTTAACTAGTTCTAACTGAGTGATGAGCTAGTGAGAGGTCCAGTGAATTAAATTAGATTTAATTCATAATGAGTGATCAATTAGATAACTGATAATTCACTATTAATAGTTCCATGCATGTCAGTTTCGAGGAATACCCAGTTGAGACAGAGGTTAAAGGGAACATAACTATCAGTTGTATTCAAAGAAAATTTCCCATGTGCAATTATAAAGTCATTGGGATGCCATGATGGATTGCGCAATAAAGGAAGACTGATTTTCCTAATTAATAAGGAGTTAATTCCCTAGGAATTGCATGAGCAAGGTAGGCTAAAGTGAGGATGAGAATTGGCTAACTACTAGACCGAGTTTTCCTAGATCAACTAGAGACAATTGACAGAGTGCTGGAGAATCTCATGAGAGATTAAGCATTGTATTTTTTCATGATTCCTTGACTTATTACACAATAGAGATAGAGGGGTTTTGAGCAGTTTCTTTCCCCAAATACATCATGTTGTTATGCGATTGATGATTTATTTCTCTTACTTATATGTGATTGTGTGATCATGTTTTTTTTCTGCAAATTGTAGGAAGGATTCAATATCTTGTTTTAGTGGATTACAAGATCAGATTGAATCTCGTTGGTTAGATTTTCTACATGGTATCAGAGAAGGAATTTTTTGGGTGGCGAGTTTGTAGAGAATATATGAATATTTTGGTGTAAAATCTTCAAAAACAAATAGAATATTTGGATTCCTTGCGAAAATCTACCAAAATGGAAAAAAAAAATCAGTTGAATTGGGGCTCGGATGAGGGAGATATCATTGATTTAAAATCAACTCTTTTTTAGAAACTTTTTGTAACGTCGAGACAATTACACTATGCACGAGTCAAGAAACTATATGCACTTGAGGTACCAGATGCATGGAAAGCTTTGAGGAGAAAAGTAAAAGTTAGAGACTTGGCGGTTTAGAGGGTGCATAAATTACCTCTCAACATGCATCCTCATGAGAAGCAGTCTCAGAAGGTTGTGGACTAGCTGCCACAATTGGAGAAGCAGAGAGGAGACCGAGTGGAAGCATCCACTCAAGCAGAGACCTCCATGAGGGGGAAATTTCGAGTGATATGGGAAGAGGGAGCAGCCATACCTTGAGGTGTAAGGTGGGGTGATGTGTAGACATAATCCCAAGATAAGAAATTTGGGCAAGGTCCATTGAGATGGCGTGTCTTATAGATCAAACTTGGCTACAAGGGGGCCACAGTACAATAGTAGTACGAAGGATCAGTTAGATTGATGTAGTCAGATGTCAGCAAGATAGAAATTAGAGTGACAGATGTCAAATACTGGAGCACAAATTAGAGTTAGCAACAGTTCAAAGGGCATGGATGCAGATTTCAGCAGCAGCGCAAAGTATCTAGTATTAGAGAGGTGGAGTAACTAGCAGCAGTCAGAAGACTCTGATGAAAGATGCATTATACTAATTCAGTTGTTTGGAGGCTATTCAGTTTTAGGATTTGCAGGTGCAAACAACACTATAGAAGTGTAGCATGCAGAACATTCCAAAGATACTGGATGGGGATAGATTGAATTCCTTTCTTGTTGAGAGGGAGTGTTGAAATTTGCAACAAGAAATAGTGAAATTGGCAACTAGAAAGGACAAAAAAAAATGCACCCACACTGGTGAGGATTTTTGATGTACTAGGAGTGAGGAATGTGAGGCGTCTAATTTATTTTTCCCTTAAATAAGTTGGACAATAAATTGTAATTTCATCTCATAACAACTTGCGTTAGTTAACTAAGTCATGTTGATTGAGTTAGCTCAAGAAATTCGATTTAAGGTGATCGAGGTGGATATTGGTGGCCACCCGCCTATTCCACTTGGGCTCTCGCCATTTCCTCTTTCAGTTTTTCAGTTTCCTTAATTATAGCACAATTTACTATTTTTGCAGTTTTTCGGGTCCTGAACTTCCAGAGTCGTTTTGAGGCCACAAACGGCTTTTTTTGGGCATGAAATGTTTGGCAATTTTAATGAAATCACATTAGTAGTTGTTGTCCTCGGAGAGATCTTTCTAACGAGGTATCATGTGTGTCAAACGAAGATCATATGACCAAGTTACGACCCTGGGAAGTTGGCTACCCAACTAACCCCAACCGGGCCCATAAACTCTTGGTGTTACATCTCCTTGGGTTATGGTTTTGGTTGTTTAGGGTTTTGTCTTATTTTAAATAATAAAAATATCCTTGATCCTTACTGAAACACAATTCAGAGGAACATAACTATCAGTTGTATTTATAGAAAATTTCCCATGTGCAATTATAAAGTCATTGGGATGCCATGATGGATTGTGCAATCAAGGAAGGTTGATTTTCCTAATTAATATGGAGATAATTCCATAGGAATTGCATGAGCAATGCAGGCTGAAGGAAGGCTGAGAATTGGCTAAGTACTAAACTGATTTTTTCTAGATCAGCAAGAGACAATTGGCAAAGTGTTGGAGAATCTCAAGAGAGATTGAGCATTGTATTGTTTCATGATTCCTTGACTTAATACAAAATAGAGATAGAGGGTTTTGAGAAGTTGCTTCCCTAGATACATCTTGTGTTGTGCGATTGATAACTTGTTTCTCTTACTTATATGTGATTTTGTGATCGTGTTTTGTTTCCACAAATTTTAGGAAGGATTCAGTGTCTTGTTTTAGTACATTACAAGATCAGATTGAATCCTGTTGGTTAGATTTTATAGATGAAATAGAAGAGAGGGTTGATACCATCTTGCCTTGTGGTGGTTAGTAGGCCGCAAGGTCTGTGATAAAGACCAACATAAATGGAGGAGGGCTTGCACTGTAATTTAGAGCCATAACAAAAGTCGACGCAGGCGTAATATTAACTGAGTTAACCCTAGTTTGAGGGTCCACATTGAGATCTTAAGTTCATGTCAAGATTCAGTCAAAGAAATGCCCAGAATCTATGGATCCATATGAGCTAGGTCAAGTCTCTTATGGAGGCAAGAGTCATGTTTTTTCTATGTGTGGATAGGGTTTGTTCTACAACAATTAGAAGTACATAAGTATAATGCCCTAGTTAGGACAATTTCCTAGCATGTTTAGTTCATAAGGTATGCCCTTAAGATAGAGACAAATTTGCGTAGAAGAAGGTGGGTTGTGACCCTTAGAGCGAGGTTTATTTCTGCAATAAATACCGCAGATCTGGAAGATGGTTTGCAGATTCAGTATGTGTGGATACAACATATCCAAAGGAGGGTGGAACCTGAGAAGAAGATTGAGCATGCAGAAGAAATGTACTATATGAAGAATGGATTGACATGCATAGGAGTTGATTTTGGTAGACTTTCCATAAATTTTTAGACAAAGATCTGAAGAAACCTATAAAAAATTAGTAAATGGACGGTTAGTGGTTGATTTGTGACCTTAGTTCAGTCATCTATAGATTGTTATAAGTATGATAAGAGGAGTACTTCATATTTTTTCATAGATTGGACAACAAAGATCAAATTTTCGATACACAAGAACAATGATCTTGAGAGGACTCAAACCATTGTTAGGTGGTAGATTTGAAGAGCCCTAGATGAAGACAATATTGTGGGCCCTAGATCAGTAAAAAGTATTGACTGTGGTTGGGTAGATTGATGGTAGTCCAAGTATAGTTGGAGGGTTGTTAGGTTACTGTCAAAGAAGAGCCCTAACTCTTGTTCTGGTGAAGGACAACAAAATTGGTAGAAGGGTAGGTGTATAGGGCCTAAGGATGTGCGGAATTTGAAGGAATAAAGCAACAGTCAAGTGGGCCAACCAACTAGCCCTAGTTCACTATATTGTATAGGATTGATTCAGTGAGAAGAAGGGCAACCTCCATAACTCTAGACTTCTCATCTTGGAGCTGTAGTATGGAAAAAGTGGGCATACCAAAGAGTTATTCACAAATGGAATTGTGAACAAATTGTTACCACTCAAACTAGTAGTGGACCTAAAAGGTGTTCCTAAGAGGGCAACTGTTAGGATAAGGGAAACGATGGAGGCTTAGCCCATTTTCACCAAAGCTAAGGCTCCTTTATCTTCATGGAATTTCACCGATGGGTGGAGTCTCGATAGTTTAGGAAGTCACTTGTAGAGTATAGGTCAATGAATAGGTGGGAAGTGACCCTCAAAACCCTTTCCCTAAGATAAAATAAAGAGTGGGACTTGATTTCCTTTTAAGCAAGGGAATTTATATTCTAGGGAGAGAGGAGGGGGATTGAAGGGTTGAGGGAGAAGAATAATACTTATGAAGGAAGTTCTTAATCCATAAAATCCTTTGGGAACTTGGATTCCCAAATTTTCCTTGATGAAAGGCGTTTGACACCAAATGGGACCACACGGGGCCAAGTGGACCCACCCCAGGTTCGGGGATGGAATTTAGCAACCAATGATGTTCCTATCCTATAAAAGGTGATGGGAAAGGATCAGACAATAGTTTTTACTTCGATAGGTCAAATTGATCCTACTAGGTTCTATCCTTGGAAACACGTAGGCAAAACTTGATCCTAGAGCTAGGGCTTGAGTTATCCAGAGATTCCACTATCAGAATTGGCCCAAGTTCTGAGGAGAGCGAGGGCACCCAAAAACGCAGCTGCCTCTAGGAGATAGAAGTTTTCCTCTAGCTAGATTCCTGGGAAATTGTTGCCCTAGGTGACCTAATGGGGCTAGACCTAGGGAATATGAAAATTTCTTAATCTAAGAAACCCTACTGCAGTATCTTGATTTACTTCTCCTACTTGAATTAAGTTACAAGTTAATTTATGAAATATTCAATAAATTAGTGAAGTAAATAGTAAATACAACTAGCAACCTACACATACAAATCAAATACTGAATAACATGCTCATAGAAAAAGTGACACATGGATTTTCTAGACAAGTGTCACAGGAAAAAACCCAATGCGGGAAAACTGGTGCAACTAGCTTTGGAGGTTTTTCATTACTATGCAGTTTCTAAGTACAACAATCCTGGGTACCAAAACTGGTTCACCCAATAGAGAAATAAAAATGGCAGTAATATGCTGCTTTGAATCCCTCTACATCAGTCTGACTAGCTTGTGTCGGCCTCTGCATTACTCAGTAAGGGCCTCTGTCACACTTGAAGGGCTTACATTGCCCCTGCACTGCTCAGTAAGGGCCTGTGTCACACTTGAGGGGCTTACACTACCCCTGCACTGCCCTGACTTGGCCTGTGTTAGCCCTACATGGCTCCTGTTGCCTCTGCGCTGCCCCTGCTAGGCTCTAGCTGGACTGTGTGGCTCCTGTTGCCCCTGCTACTTTGGCTGGCTGGAATTCTTAAGTAGAAAAAGCATAGGTAAGAAAGAAGGCATTGGCCAAAGGTAACGCATAACAGTTAGAAAAATTGAAGAAATGAAATGAAAATAGATCAGTGTCCAAAAATAACTGAAATAGCTCAATGGGACTAGAGAGTGAAAGCTTTGACAATAGAAATAAGTGCTTATAGCATCAGCTAAGAGAACAGAGGATGCTAGTTCATGAGGTTAAAATGTTGTATAATTGTTGGCACAGGAAAACTGTAGAATTGTTAGAGTAAATCTCTGCATGTACCATTAGTTGGTGATCATCGATAATCATTTAATTTCATCAAATACCTTGATGAATGGGCCTTACAAGCTATTTGCATAGACAAACCCCACAGAAGTTGTGTGATGGAAAAATATTCACACTATATTGAAGAAAACACCTACCAAATAAGGATGGCATTTTAAATGGGGCAAGAAACAATAGAGATATAGACATTGAAAAATTTAAAATGATAGGGCAACAGGAAAGCAACTAAGTAGCATGGTAGAAAGCACAAAAAGAAAATTATAAAAATGGAAAACCCTACAAATTAGCACCCATCCAAACATCACCACATTTTTTTATTTAACTCTAAATCTCCAAATTCATCAAATTATATCTTGTATTCAAACTTGATCCTCTTTGTTAGCCATTCTGAAGATAAGCCTCAGAACTTTCTACAGAACCATCACCTACATGTAGTGATCTTATTCTGTGACTGGACAACCTACTTTCGTGAAGACACGGAAAGGTAAACACTCTCTGCCAATATTTTCCATACAGCCCAGGTTGAGAAACCACATATACATCACCAGTTTTTTCTCTTCGGATTTGTAACTTAGAAGAGCTTTGTCTGACCACCTCCAGGTTGCTCCCAAAGTCACGCAGGCAAGCCCTCTCAGCATCATCCTCTTTCTGTAGTACCTAATTAGTAATTTAATTAACCATAATAGTTTCTTGATCATGTAGGTATTTTAAATATATTGCCAATAAGCATAAAGCTTTCATGTTAAACAATCAGATCAAAATACTTTAGACTATGATGCAAAAAATACAAAGAAACCTCACCAAAACTCAAAGGAAAAACAAAGTCAAACCTCTACAAAGAATAAATAGATATCTGATAAACTTCATTCCACCACAAAAATGTGATTAACTAAAGAAAATTCTAATTTATGTGCTTTCAGGAGAAAGCTTTCAAGGGCAGTGATGTTATAAACAGACCCCTGATTAGACAGAGTTGTTCTATATATTTTGGATAAGAGGACAACTTGCTAATTTGTTGAGCAGTTGTCCCTCTTATTTTGTAAAGATATTTTGTATTTCCTAAAGATATTCCTACATCTCTCTAGGATATTTGTAAACAATATTTTGTATAAATACTTCTCTATTAGAAGTGTTAAGTGTGGAATAAAATTAATAAGATTACTATAGACCTTTTGCTGATACATTGGAGGCTTACATGTGTTGATTTCGAAGTAGCAGACTGGACAAAGCTAATTGGGCATCATAATTCAGGATTCTTGCGATAAGTTAAAGAGTAAAGTACATTTCTTCTTGTCATTATTTCACTTCTGAGTTCCATGAAATCCATTATGTGTTTGATCTGTCTTAATGAGTAACTAGGAATATTACTTCAAGATTAGATTATTTCTCCCTATTTTAACTAAGTTACTATTTAAAATTTTTCTGCTGATTTTCGGTGTTAGGAATTCTTCATTGCTCCTACTCTCGTTTGACCCCTGCCTCCTTCTCCCATTGTCCTGATCAAAGGATCCTTCATTTCCCTTTATCACGACTATACCATTTCATCATTAAACCTTTTGCCCAAAAATCTGAGGGTTATCTACCTTTCCCTGAATACATTTGCACCCTTTTGGCCTTGCCTTCTAGTACTTCTATCTAGATTTAGACTCCATAGCCCAATGGAAAAGTAGATCTCTCTCTAGTTTAATCCTAAGTGATTTTTACCCAACAAACATCTTAAAACAAAACCAAATTGTTCTATCATAACTAGCCTAAAACATAAATAAAAAACAAAGATAAATATTAAAGAGAGAGCGCTCTATGAACTATAGGAAGGCTAGATCCTATTGTTCCAAGTAGGTTTGTGGTTACCCCTAGTCTTCTTTGACTAAAAACTAAAATCCCACAACTTAAGAAATTACTAGGGTGATAATAGGTCCTATCTAAGTGTTGAGCCCCAAAG
>CM076580.1:251423645-251587237 GCA_034641835.2 Pinus albicaulis | reverse complement strand
AAGACAGACACAGACGAGACAAGAGAAATGCAGATATGCAACAAGGTCTAAGCAGCAGTTCAGCTGGCCACTTCTCCTTCTCGTCACAGTGAGCAAGCAGTGTAACCCAGCAACCGACTCGTCTAAAAAATCATAGCGAAATGCCATTTTATCTACCCGACTGCAATGCAATCGAAGGACACCCATCATAATTAATCTCTGATCATTAATGAGAGCTGAAGGTCGGATCATATTGGAGCATGCGGAATCGCTAACAAGAGTGGAGGTCCGATCTTGAACAGTGTTAAAACTTAATGCGATTAATGTGAAAACCTTGGAACTTAATTGAACAACGTTAAATCTTAATGCGATTGATATGAAATCACCACATCCATGTCCCATTGCCTTAAATTCCATCGAATGCACCCGCAGTCGAGAGCAGGGCAAGTTTTAATTGAGGACACGTGGCAGAAATTGATTGGAGTGGATCTTTGTTTGGGCCGCTTGCGCAGTGGAAATTTGGACCCAAAAAATATTAGGGCGAATTTGATAAGAAATTCGCGTCACAACTCTCCCTCCGTACGCCAGCCCAACTTCGGACCCGAAAAAGATTAGGGCGGAATTCATTTGGTTTTCATGTCACAAAATTGGCTGACATCAGCAGGCTATTTTGGAACACGAATTTGGTTTGAATTATGGTTTATCACCATTTGAAGTCCAGCGGGCTCGACTTAAGAACAATTTTGTTAGGTCCCATCTTCTAAATTGTGTTGGTTTTCTTTGATAATACACATATTTATAATAAATCATGGGAATACCACACTAGTAAACATGTGGAAAAGTTATATAAATTATTGAGAACAATCATTTTTAGGTAAAAATATCCAAATGTGCTTTTGGGAAATAAGAATTCGAGTATTTGGTTCATATTGTTTTAAAGGAAGGAGTGAAGTTGGAGCCTCAAAAGATGCAAGCTATTACAAAATGACCTATTTCTAAGAAAATCAAGGTTCTTAGAAGATTTTTTAGACTTACATGATATTATTGATCATTTGTTAAGAATTATGCATGCATTTCAAGTCCACTCACATATCTCTTGAAGAAAATATCATTTATAAGGAATGATGAGGCTACTTTGGCATTCTCTCTTTTAATGGATGACATGTCTTCTACACCAACATCGGTTGCACCTACTTTTGGTAAAACATTCACAGTAGAGTGTGACACACTAGGACAAGAAATTTACATAACATTAACACAATAAGGGATATCATTGGCTTTTAAAAGCAAGGAATTCAAAGAAAATATTTGGTGAAATCTACGTATGAAAAATAAATGGAAGCAATATTACATGCAATAAAAATGGGGATAGTATATCACTGGGAGGTACTTTAAAGTCAATATATACCATGATAGCATAAAGTATTTTTTGAAGCTATGGATTTCATTGGAAGATTAACAAAAATGAGGAGAAAAAAATGCAAAGTTTTAATTTTGAGATAATCTGCAAAAAGGGTAAGGAAAATTTAGTACATGATGCTCTTTCTAAAATAGAAGAGGCCTCAAATTTATATCCAATTACATTTTCTATTCCTAGGTGGCTAGAAGAAGCTTGCCATAATGGAAAAAATGACAATAGTACTAAACAAAAACTAAAATTTATAAAGGATGGGATGAACTCTATGGAGCATTGGGAGTGAAAGAGAGATATACTTTGGTGCAAATGTAGAATATTTTTATGCATGCAAGCATATTTGAAAAAAAAAATATCAAGGGAGTCCCATGTCTCTCTGATGGTAGGACGCAGGGTTCCTTAAAACATCTCAAAGGATCAAAAAATATATTTTTGGAAGGAATGAAGAAAGATATTCAAAATTTTGTAAGAGAAGGTCAAGTTTTCATAATAAATAAAAGAGAGATAGTAAAATCTCTAGGGTTACTTCAACCATTCCACATACATATTCAAAGACTAGAAGATATATCAATAGACTTTATTACAAGGTTACTAAAATATAAAGGTAAGTATTACATTTTTGTGGTCATTTATATAGACAAATTTTGTAGATTTTTTTTGTAGAGCTCAAAGTACATAAACAACAAGCCAAGTGGCAGAAGTGTCCGTGAAAGAAATTCATAGTCTTCATGTTTTTCCTAAAGTAATAGTAACAAGAAAATTTTGGAAATAATTATTTAATATGAGTGGAGAAACACTAGCTGCCATGAGTTCTACATATCAAACACAATCAAATGGTCAAACAAAAGTAGAACAAATGTTTTGAAGGTTATCTACAATGTTACTCTTTCGAAAAGCAATCTTAATGGATGAAGTGGGTTCCTCAATGAAGAATGGAAATATGATAATATAATACTACCTATCACACATCTAATAAAATTCCCCCATTTAAGGCCCTTTATGGATATCCAACTCCTAGTATCTCATACATTTTGCAAGATAAGTCCAAAGGATAGGAAACAGAGTCACATATGGAAAATACTAAAGAAACTTTGAAAATTATTATGGAAAACCTCCAAATGACATGAAACATGATAAAACAACAAGGGGAACAACATTGAAGTGAAAGATAATTTGAGGAGGGTAATTGGGTATTTTTTAGATTATAGCATTATAAGCAATCTTCATTCAAGAAAAAAAGAATAAAGAATTAGCTCAAAAATGCAATGTGGAAAAATTCGAAGTCGGGATTAAATCGGCAAGGGTCCAAAAGTTTAAATACTTGATAAAGTCGGGAGTTTTTTGAAAAAGTTAGCAAAAAGTTGGCAAAACTAAAAAAATACAAAAATATTCATTTTTTGGAAAAATCCTAATTTTTTCAAAAAAAATTAAAAAATTATTAAAGAAACTACCTCACTCAATATTTTTTCGAAAAAGTCAGCAAAAAGTCGGGACTTCGAGGATAAAATCGTGATTTTTTTAGGGATGAAAAAGTCGGCAAAAAGTCCGCCAATAAAGTCGGCTCCGGGAAAAATTTGGGATTTTTTCAAAAAGTCGGGACTTTTTGCCGACTTTTTCCACACTGCAAAATTGTTATGGCCCTAAATAATTGTTCATAGGATTGCACAAGTGGTATATAAGTTATATTTTCCTTCTTCTTGCATTCATAAGGTTTTTCATGTATCTTGCCTAAAAAAGGTTTTGGGAAAAAATATGCCAATGTAAATAGAACTTCCAAAATTAGATGAAGAATGAAAGTTGATTCTTGAACAACAAAAAGTTATAGATAAACATTATGTATCTCTTTGACATATAACCATTATGAAGTACCTAATCAAGTGGAATAATATTCCTCTAGAAGAAGGTACATGGTAAAATGATCAATTCGTGATGAAATACCCATGGCTAAAGGGTTTTTTTGAAGTTTTGACAAAGGTTTTGTTATATGTTTTATATAACACGCGGAGAAATAGTTTTATTGTTTGTTAAGGTCCCACACCGTGATCAAATTTGAAGGGCAGGTCCTAATTTCAATTAGAAGGGCATATATCTATGTCGCCCTTCCATAATGAAAAGCTTTAAAAAAAAAACTTTTCAATTGACCACAATAAATTATTTTTACATTTCATTTTTAGAAAGACAAAACCATCAATCTTTATATTAATAAAAGACTGTTACATATATAACAATGAAGAAGGCTCCATCTTTCATTGCTTAAATATCTCATTGGCAATGTCAACATAAGTCTTGAAGACACTATTATAAGAATTTGGATACATACCACCGGGATATAGGAGATTCTTATGTGTCAGATTGTGTAATGCAATTTTGACTTTATCTCACAAGGAGCAGCAGCATGGAGGTCTAGATTTTTCTTATAGAACTTTTTTATTATTATTTGAAACATTTTTTATAGATATGAAGACAACAATGAAATTATGAGCATGGTGGACAATTAGTCAAGCTCATGATGCCAAACCATGATGATGTAAGTTTGGAATTTAACATTTTTACATGTTAAAGACAAATAGTCAAAATCACTGACAACTTAGTATTCCATAATTAATAATCATTCCCTGTTCACTTTTGTTAATAGGTTTATGTCACACAATGATGTAGGGGAATTAGGCACTACCTAGCAATGTAGGAGGTTTTGTCCACATATTGTGGCTAGGAGGGTTCGAAAACATTTGAGTTGTAACAACTAGGTGTCAATACCTCAGTTGATTGTATTACTTAGACTAGTTAGAGTTGTAGGAGTCGAACAATTTCAGTTAGTTGAATTATTATAATTAGACCTTTTGATTTCTAGAACGGTCCTCTCAGAGGAACCGAAGAGCCATATGTTATGTATATAAATTTTAATTCCTCGGATGAATAAAATTAGAGAGGGAAGAGGAGAGTAGAGAGGGGATTTATGCAATAAACCTCTGTGTGTGAACAATTGTTTCCAGTTAAATGATTTCCAAGCTTAGTTGCCATTGAATTATCTCGAACTGCTAATTGTGAAGAATTGTTTAACTGTGAGGCGATTGGGTACCGATAATTCCATTCTTCTGTCTTTGAATTCCCGTAAATTGTTGGATAAATCTCAGAAATCACCTCTACCTGTATGTGAGACCGTGTAGAGAACCTGTGGTCATGAAAACTCGTTCAAACAGCAAAATCCCGTTTAATAAAGAGACAAAATTGTTAGCTTTAACCCTAATTCAGGATTGGACAGAGTTAACAAACAAAAGGATAGTGAAATCCAAATTGCACCCGTATTTGCCTGCATCAAAACCATTTGGTATGCATCACAAAAGGGAAGCGCTATATCGTATCGTTTTTAAGAGAAGTGTGGAAGTGTATTTTCCTATTCAAATCAATTTAGGAATGCGAAAGACATTACGTGGAAGTGTCTTAAAAACATAAATGCTAACTCACACAAGACACATGAAAAGCCCTGGTACGTTGGAAGTTTGCATTTGTGGGCCAGGATTGACAGAAATAGATTATGGATGTAATGCAATAATGAACTGTCTTGAGTGCAATAAGTGTGGGAGGATGAGCTGCATGATACAAGGGCTTGATTTGTTACATATATATAGGTGGGGCCGGAGTATAATGAAATTGTTTAATTAAACGATTGGCGAATAATTAGCATAAGTCTGGAGCGTGATTGTTGTAAGGCTGGGTGGTGAAATATAAAGCCGAAAGTTCATTACAATTTATTTATTTAAAAAGAAAAGTGGAGTATAAATACAAAGTGTTGAAAGTTAAACATTGGTTATAAGGATTGGAGATAATATAAAGTCGGGAATATAAATTAAAGTCCAACCATTGTGGATAGTATTTATTTATCAAATTCTACGAATTTGATAAATAAACCCGAAGAAAGAAGAAGTCAATTAAGACTCAGGCCGGAGGAAAAGAACGGGGTACACCAAGGGAAAATGCTGACAGAGCGATTGCAGACACACCAGCTCTCCTTGGGGGTCCAATTTCAGTTTTGTTGCGTCACACGATGATCTCTCTTCTCTGGCATTTACTTGTATTGAAGATCACTATTCTAGGAATAAGGAGTTATTTTCTCCAAAAAGAACCCTAGCCAAACATTGACAATGCATCAAGGATATCTTTCTATGCTTCATAAGTACATATGTTCTACTTCTAAATCATGTCTTGGAAGTGGTTGTTTTGCTGGAAATTATTCACCAGTTGGTTTCATACCAAAGTCTTTTCACATTTTCAGCATCCAATACATGAAAAAGATAATGGTTTAAAACAAAATAAATATTTGAAATTTTGCAAGAATTGTCTGGCACACTTTGAATATGAATTTTGAAGTCAAGTGCATGATGTTGTATAGGATCAAGTGTCATTTTGAATACCAAATGTTTCACAAGAAACTTCTCAACATGCTACCCTGCAGTAAGGATTAAATGACAATATTGCATCAACTATTTCCACAATAAAAGTGCACCTCGGCCATAAGACTAAACAACTACAAATGTTGTATATCTAACAAGACCACACAATCAAATGTATTCCACAAGGCCAATACCGTATGAAAAATGAAAAGGAGTTTGCAACCAAAAATACCTTAGGCAACTAATTCAATTAGATACACCAAACCATCAGCAAAAAGGAAAACCAGCCTACTTGGCCCCAATATTTTCAACTGGGTCCTCTAATTCAACCAATAAAAAGGCCAAAACCATAGCATTGACATACATTTCATTACACTGTCAATAACAATAAAATTTGACTCAGCCATAACCCTTTCCTTTTATTGTTTTGAAAAGCTTTATGCATTACTCTAATGTGGCTAGTCCATAGGCC
The DNA here is from genome assembly GCA_034641835.2 of Pinus albicaulis. Classification (NCBI taxonomy): domain Eukaryota; kingdom Viridiplantae; phylum Streptophyta; class Pinopsida; order Pinales; family Pinaceae; genus Pinus; species Pinus albicaulis. The sequence continues at coordinate 251,580,981 of CM076580.1, read as the reverse complement.
AAGTAGACCACTGGGTAACAAATATATTTCCTTTCACCTTTGAGTTTTCAAATTATGCCTACCAAATCTAAGACATTTAAGAGGGGGAAATAATACAACGTTAAAAAGAAAACTAGAGCACACATCTACAAATTACCTCCTTAGCTACTGTCACACCATCATTAACTATTTTCGGAGAACCATGCTTGCTCTCCAAGACAACATTTTTCCCTTCGCCCCAAGGGTGACTCCAACAAGATCAGCAAGTTTGTTCACACCGCCTGCAGGACAAATTGACAATGCTTTCAGTAAGTGTGCAATTGAATGCCAGACCATATGCCAAAACAACCCTCCATGAAAAATTAAAATAACACATTAAAATCAAATATAAGTGGACAAGGAAAGATCCACTGCAGTGAAGTTTCACGTGCAGGTGACCTTCCTTTAAACATAATTTTTTCTCTGACCTGCAATTTTTTTGTCACTGAGCCATCCTTGTTGGAGTACAACTCCTTTTCCATAGCTCTTGTATTAACTACCTTCTCTCTGTCGCGTAATCTCAGAGTCCCTCTTCTGCTTGAGCGATTAAAGGAAATGGGTGAAAAAACTGAAAGAGAAGACAATTGTCTGTCATAATTATCAAACATTGCACCCAACTTCTTCCCCTTTCCATTGTTACCCAATGAGGTAGATGTGGAAATTGTTTTCATACTGCCCAAAGAAGAGGCCATCTTCTCTTATGCTGAATATAGAATTACAAGATCTTCATATTAGTATGAACCTTAAAAAACATGACTCCCATTGCTAAAAACCACTTTTAAGTTGTAACAGGCAAACTAAACAACTATCGCAAATTTTGGCAACTTCTGGAGCATTAAGAGAGAAACAACCAAAGAGAAATACAACCACAATCCTCATTTTAATGAGACCGGACTATATATTTGCATTAAGATAATAGAAAGAAATCACGACGATATTAAGGCCACCACAAAACAATCTTTAACCAGTGTCTCTCGCAGCCTTCAGGTTGCCATGCTAGAGGTTGCATATTTTTAATTTAAATTCTAGACCTCTCGTGCCCATCTATGAATGCATCCAATGGGATATCTACATCAAATGCTCCTTTATATTCCCAAAAACAAATTCCCTACTACAAGAGCACCAGTATTGATGGATCACCCCACACCATCCCACCCACTAGAAACGGTGAAAAAGGAAACACGAGAAAACTTCTGAAATATCTCAAGATGACTATATGGGTGGTTCTTATGAATCAACCAACCATTCAGAACATGCTCATCAATCCAAACCATGAATATTATGTGACGATATTCAAGCAGGCACTGAATCGGATTTCTGAAGCTATGTTAGAGAAACCCTAAACTCTCACTGAAAATAGGTGAAATGTGGCACCACTCAGAGATTGACATGTGCCAATTGGTACAAGTGGTATAAAATTGGCATGCTCAAACAAAGAGGTGATGCAGGAATGACATGAGGGAGAAAATATCAGAAAAGCCCCAAATCTGGAGAACTAAAGCTCATCACCAACCTAAGATTGACAACTTTACATGATGTAACCTATGAAATCGTAAATGGAGAAATCATAGTAACAATAAAGTAACCTATGTAACAATAAATTCGGATTCATCTTGGGAGTGGTAATGGGAGAAATCATAGTGAACAACAGGAAACATGCATAGTTGCTTACAATCAAATAGATGAAAAAACACATACAAAAAACCTAGATAATAATCATGAACAAGCTTAATATTGAATTATGAACCGTAAAGGAACTTACAAAATGTGACATTACGAACCTGGTCAAGCGCACAAGCAAAAATATCCTAGACATGACCCTGGTTGACAAGTTGTATTGCTCATGATGCAAGAGGATTTGTACCCGCACTGCCAAGTCAATCAAAATCCATCATTATCTATACAATAAATACAAGTAATTGATGTAGTATTTTTTACTCTAAGATGCATTCTTATGATAATGTTAGAACAGATGTTGAAAATTTCAAAATGATATCTAATAAGTCTTTTTTGAGTTTATGAACACTTATTTGGAGTCAGAGAACTGAATGCTCAATACTCTTAAAGAGAAAGGAACTGGAATGTGGAAAGTCAATAATGACTTTTCTGTTGCTACATTGGATCGAGGGAGGTTTGATCCAAGATTAAATCGCTCCAATAAATTATTCTCTTATTAAATAAAGGAATCATGGAAGGTGTGAAGCTCTATGGGTCGCCCCCCCCCCTCACATCACCCTGAATTCTCTCAACACCCAATCTATTTCAGTTTTTCTACTTTTCACATATATAAAAATGATCGAATAACTAATAAAAATAATCAATACAAATACTAAGTATAGCATTTGGCAATTAATATCAAGCTATATAAAATAGTACGATAAATGAGTTTTTTATATAACGCAAAAAACGTTCCAAGTATGGTAACGTTTGTCTTATAATAATACAATATTTTACATTATCAAATTTTCTTTTTCTTCTTCCTATTTCTAAAGCTCCTAATTACATCATCATAATTGATTGTCACCACCGCTTTTCAGTTCTTCAACCTTCGGGACACAATTAAAGAAAAGATGTCGTTAATGGTTCCGGTTCTGGACCTGAAACATTGGCATCGCTTTTTACAAAACAGATAATATTAAATTTCAATTGTCATTTTTTAAATATCATTAATATTGAATTATTTTTAAAAATATTAATAAAAAATGCAATTTAGATTATTTCATCGGAAACAAGCATACATCACCTAGTTAATGATGTCAATGGATGGTTCCGTCTTTTGATGCCCTGGGGCATCGCGCTTATATGGTAAAAATAGATAATATTAATGAATACTGCTTTTTAAATATCATTGAACTAGTTCGGTAATATTAATAAAAAAAATTGCAATGAGATTATTTACCTGGTGCACCAGTTGTCGGTGCTGACCTAGTTGCGTAGTCACGATGTCTGGTCTCATCCAGTGACGGGGCATTGCCTATAAAAATAGATAATATTAAATTTTAATTGTCAGTTTTTAAATATCATTGAACTAGTTCGGTAATATTAATAAAAAAAATGAAGTAGACGATTGTTAATTGAAAATTTCATTGTCAAGTGATTGTTGCCTGTTTCTCTCTCTGTAAAGTAGATCTCAAGGAAACATTTTCTTCAGCTTAAACAAAAATGTTGAAGGATTAAACTTCAAGGTATAATTAGAAATGCATTATAAGTGGAAGTATCATGACACGCATCTCTATAATTATAGTAGCACATGTCTTGGCCTACCTCAATTAAGGATCAGCAATGGAGGATCATCTACATCAGCTCCAAAATTGGGTTATTTGGCCTCATTGTAGTGCTCCCCCGATTTAAACAAAGTTGTTAGACATTAAATTTATGGATGAAAAAAAACATATTGAAAGGTTAATGTTTTACCTTATCAGGCATTCTGGATCTTGGGACCTGCCCCAAGCTTATGCGACGTTCAACTACGGCTTGATAGCCGAAAGGGAAAGCGATATTTTTATCTTCCTCTGTTGTTTCTGTTCCGAAGTCATCACCCTACATTACATATGATTGTGTATTTTTAATCATATCTGATAGGATTACAAAAACGTTCGAAGGCCATACAATTAATTATAAGATGTTTAGTTACTTAATTACAATTCTTTGGTAATGAATTATGGTCACTACTGAAGCTTTGTGTATGTCTCTTTTTCTTTCTAATCCTTGGTTTTCTTGGTTGCCTTTTGACCCTAGAAACCTAGCAGATCAAAATATTGGAAGTCATATATGACGATATACACTATTTGGAGACATGAGAAAATTAAAGTTACATTATTGAATTAAAGTTGTACTTTACCTTGCGGGTCCAGTTGGCATTTTTCCTTCTTTCTTTGCCCTTTTCTCTTTTCCGTCATGGATGAGTGCTCTCCACTCACTCTCTAAAACTGCGAGAGGACGCTCATATCTAGGGTTAAATTGCAATTGTGTCCTATAGGTGTCCCTGGTATATTTCAAATATTTGCCGGCTACCTGAGCCACCGCTTTTCTGTCAAATGTGCCGACCCCAAAAAGGGCTTCTAGATAATCTAGAAGCTCTTTTTTCAGGTTGGAATTCTGGGAATTCCACCCTGTACGTATGGTTGGGCCAAAAATTACCAACGCATGGCTCTCCAGAATCCTGTAGAACTCATTGTTTCCTACACAGAATAAAACCAAAAGATAAAGAAGATATTATCATTAATTTAAAAATAAAAATCATGATAAATATGTTTTAGATAAAGTACATGAAATAGTTAAAATATTAAAATTTACCTGGGAGTTGTACATGCTTTATAGGGACAACTTCATCATTCACCAACAACGTGCCATTAATGGTCCCTGTGGAGCTGACATGTGTAGCTCCAGGAAACGCAATAATGTAGTTGGCCATATCAGCCTCATCATTGCCAACACGTTCAGCGGTTGGCTGGGTGTCTGCTTGGGCAGGGTGTGTTTCTTGGTTGGCACCTAAAGGAGTAGAAGGTGTACGAGAGGGTTGTTGGGAAATCTCTTGCCCTTGTGTCCCACTACCACCAACACCGGGTTCAGCAAGTGCCAGAAAATGCTACATACAAAAGAACTTTTTGTTAGTTTAGTCAATGTAAAAATTAAAAATCAAACTATCACAATTCATCTCATGAAGAACAAAAAAAATATCCTTTTGAATTTTTATTATTACCTGATATGTTTCTAGCTGGCTCATAAGTTTTTTTATCCTCTCTTCTGTTTCAGGTGTTTGAGGCGCGTCTATCAAAGTATTAAATTTCGACCTTGCATCTTGTGCCTTTTTTCGCAACAAGAACACTGGAGATAGGGATGAAGAAAGCTCTTCCTCAAAGAGGGAATCATCAGGCGTACCATGGCTAGGTGTCTGCATATTTGAACAAAATTAATATTATTTCAATTATGTAAATAACTAAAATAACTGAAGATAGAGCAATGCTGGCACTTTACATGTTCTTCCGCTGGCCTCTTTCCGCGATCATCCCGTCTCGGGGTTGTTCCTGCACTGCTCTGATCAGTCTGCCACATTGCAATAAAATTATAAATGTAAAAACTTGAAAACAATATCTAACTTGAAAACAAAAAATGAAAAATGAAATAATTTCTAATAAGACACCGGAAGACAGAGTTAGAGTTTCAAATATGCCTTGCATTGAATTCAGTCCTAGAAACATGTCATTGCACATTAAGGCACCCAAACAAGAGACGAGTTGACAATGAAGACCTTATTGAATATATTGTTGGAGCAACTTCTAGTAAACTTGTTTTGAAGACCTTGAGGATATTTTTGGAGCAACATTGTTGAAGCTGATGGTATAGCATTGTTGGAGACGATCTTGAAGGGCCTTGAAGTGAAGCTTTTGGAGCAACTATTGAAAAATCCTTAGAGCATTTAAGTAAGGCACTTTCTATCTTCCATCACCTTTTCCTTTCAATATCCTTTAAACAATTTTGTTGATATTTAATGTTTGAAATCACGTTATAATTCCTTGATTATATGTGTTTGGGGACTTTCCCTTTGAAATTACCCAAAAATACCCTGGTAATTTTATCTTCAGGATGCATGTCTGACCCTATTGTTCAATATTTTGATTGATATTAGTAAACATAGAGAGTTAGGGGGCTCTTGACTTGGTTTGGTTGGGCCATTAGATCCCTAACATCTACTAGGGAGAACCCCCTTGAGTTGGAGGAGAGCTAGCCCGAAGTGAAAAGAGGTTGGTGAGGTGACAATGGGGCTATTGAATTACACATGGTATCACACTTTAGCTTTAGGACTTTATCTTGAGAAGTGCGAGATTTGCTATATCAATTCTCAAATTGTTTACAACACTATTGTTAAGAACTAATAAGAAGTGATGTTGAGGGGTTTTTGGGTATAAGAAACAATACCATTTAAAAACTAGGGTTCTCAGTCCTTGGCATTCCTTCACCTGGGTCTAGGGGCACACTAGAATAATTTCACACTAAACCATGCAAACTTAAAAGTAACTTAACAGATCCATAAAGTAATAATAATCATAATTCCTAATTTCCTATTGTATGATATGATGCAAATTATTCAAACATGAAGCAATGAAGACATGTAATGTCTGAATTTCAAGATTGATGAACCAATACAAGAAGTTAGAAACTACAACTTTGATTCAATACTCTGTGTCCTAACTCCAGGAAGGAATCTAGTTTGTATGAATGAAGAGGTTGTTATCTTTACAATCCCATCCCAACATCAAATTCAGTGATAAGTTTCTATGAGGTTCTGGGTCAAGGAAACATTCACTCCACGAATGATATATTTAAGTAGGTTTCTCCTATTCTGGGAAAACACCATACCTATAATGCATTCACTTGCATGTATAAAGGGAAAGGAAAACATGTTTTCATACAACGGTGACAAAGGCATCTTGGGGAAAGGTATCTTCACTTTTTTTTTATGTTGTTCACCCACACCACTCTCGTGTTTTCACTAATCCTGTTTTGTCATTTTTGGATTCAAATTAAGTTAAGGCCTTAAGTATTTTTTGACCTTTCGGTGTAGTTTTTATAAGTGGCATGTATGGATTTTCCATTAATTCTGCACTTTTTTTCTTCATGCGCATGTTTCCCTGGAAATCAAATGCATGATTTAGTCCCATACATTTAACAAGTTGTTGGATCAACTCCATAGGAAATATCATGTTTCCTATTCAATCAAAATTTATCTCAGTTAGGGTAGGTAGGAAGTTTTTCCCTTTGTATTAATAGGGCACTTCTAGCTTGCATTTTTATTATATCTTTCAAATTTAGTGTCGTTTCAATTAGGGCATGAATTTTTGCAACTTTCACGGTGAGAATGAACAAAGACAAATTTTTGTGATGGATGACTGTATATGACTCCATGGCCAGAGGAAAAGGCACTAATCTACTTCTTCAAATATCTATAGTTCTCATTCACCTCATATGGAGATGGTCCCTAATTTTGAGCCAAATGTTGCAGCAAAAAGTTCCCCCCCTCCATAATTTGATATTCAATGGAAATTTCTTAAATTGATGATGGGGCATGATTATGGAACATTGGCACATACATATGTAGTGGAATTCCAAGATCATGATATATGTTTGCATATGTTTATGGAGGTGGTGGAGCAAAAAAGAGCTCAAATAGAGCTGAAATTTTTCACATAAAAAGGACTGTGGGCTTGACTAATGGTTCCATTTAAAAAATGATATCTAGACAAAGAATAAGTGTAGCATGAAAACATGCATTGAAAATCCATATAAGTTTGCACTGTATTACTTATGATGGATTCAAATTTGAGTTTCAAAATGCCAAGTTATGGCATGATTTTGTCGAGAAACCCTTAGTTGGATTCTCATGTTGGTTTAATTTATATTTTAAGTTTGTTTTGCAGTCTTTGGGTGATAGTAACTCATGAACTAGGTTACCAATGTGTAACAATCATATTTCAAGAATAAAGTTGTGATTTTTTTATATTATTATTATTATCTATTAGTTACGAGTATTGACACCTAATGCCTGGAATTTTGACATCTTGATAGCATGGATAATTTCGAAAATGTTTCTAGTAATGTTAACATAATAACTATAATTACGTGTCTTCACTTTTGTCACCATAATAGACCTGTGATATGGACTCATCACACAACTTCATATGCTATGTCCCAACAAGTTCAAACTGGTTGAACCTACCTCATAGTGTGGTTATTAAGGACAAGTTGCTTGATATATAACTCGATAGCATAGATCGCGTTGCAGTTCTAAAAAGAATCCTCAAGTGTCAAAAAAAATTCACAATATGTTCTACTATAAAGCCTTTTGGGATACCTGAAATAATATATGTATCATTGATGACTTTTAAAGTATGAAAAGATCCAGAGGGAAAGGAAATCAATGGAAGAGTGATCCACCAACGAGAACCTAGAATTTAGCATCAGATGAGTTAGAGTCTAGGAAATTGAAACCCTATAATTTTAATTAGTGATGAAGGACATCACATAGGTAATTATATTTTCATGTAGAATAATCTATTAATTCAAATTTAAACTACATAATATGAAAGGCATACCATAAAATTTTCCACGTAAGTCCAAACAACCTATAAAAAGGGAAAACCTTCTTTTTCCATGGAAAATAATTTACCTTTCATTTTTGAAGATAATCTAAATCACAAAAAATATGAACTATACTGCACACATTCTTGGATAATGTGAAAGTGGAAAAGGAATACCCTACAGAAGTGATGCACACATGTACATTTGAACAATAATAGATTTTTGTAGTTGAAATGCAATGCTTGTTTTCATTTAAATGTATGGTTTTTTAAGCAGGGAGAAATAATGGCTGCCAAATTAATAAGCGTTTCTTTAGGAAAAATTTAAATCTTGTATTGGGTGATGAAGATAATAAAGGGTATTTAATCTTGATTCTTGACATCTAGAGAGAACCCTACATCCTAACACAATCCAATGGAATTGACCAAAAAAACCCAAATAGAGTCAACCCTACTATAGGAGGAAGGGCCTGTAGTAAGAACTTACCATTTTTCAAGAGCTGAGGGCAAATGCTGTTCTGCAAGAGCTGAGGGCGAATGTTGTTCTGCAAGAGCTCAGGGCGAATGCTGTTCTGCAAGAGCTCAGGGCGAATGTTTTTCTGCAAGAGCTGACGGCGAATGTTGTTCTGCAAGAGCGGAGGGTGAATGCGCACGTGATATCAGACGTTAATGTAGCACACATGTACATTTGAACACTAATAGATTTTTGTACTTGAAATTTAATGCTTGTTTTCATTTAAATGTAGGGTTTTTTAAGCAGTGAGAAATAATGGCTACCAAATCAATAAGCATTTCTTTGGGAAAAAATTCAATCTTGTATTGGGTGATGAAGATAATAGAGGGTATTGAATCTTGATTCTTGACATCTAGAGAGAACCCTACATCCTAACACAATCCAATGGAATTGACCAAAAAAACCCAAATAGAGTCAAACCTACTATAGGAGGAAGGGCCTGCAGTAAGAACTTACCATTTTGCAAGAGCTGAGGGCGAATGCTGTTCTGCAAGAGCTGAGGGCGAATTCTGTTTTGCACGAGCTGAGGGTGAATGCTGAGGGCGAATGCTGAGGACAAATGCTGTTCTGCAAGAGCTGAGGGCGAATGATGTTTTGCAAGGGTAGAGGGAAAATGCGCGCGTGATATCAGACGTTAATGTACCTATTGCGACGGATACAAAACAATAAAATCATTTTTATGTAGCGCGCATATAAGTTTTGTATTTTTATGTAGTGCGCATATAAGTGTCATTATACCGACGGCGGACAAAGCGTCGCAATTGCGACACTTAGACGTTGTGTCGTACTTGCGACATTTGGAGGTAGCCGTCGCAATAGCGATGCTTTGGGCCATAGTGTCGCAATTGCGACGTCTTCCTCCAAACATCATAATTGCGACACTTTGTCTAAGTGTCGGTATTGCAAAACTTTTCTATAAACGTCAATATAGCGATGGTTTCGGGCGGGATGGAAAAAATTTGGGGAAATTTCTGACATTTTGTCAAAAGCGTCGAAACCAAGTGTTGGAATTTCCGCCAAATGTAGTAGTGAATCATTGATCTTCTAAAAACATTTCGTGAGAATATATTTATCTGTTTTCAATATGGAATAAGTCTGAAGCAATAATAACTCACAGTTATCTAGTTTCCTTTATTTTTTTGTTGTTTACTTTCTTAGATTAGAACTATCAATTAATTGTATCAATAGATGTTCTCAAAGGTCATTTCAAGAAGATGGTTCTAAAATAAATTATTTAATATCTAATTTATATAGTTATTTAGCTTTCCTCTACATACTTTACTTGCTTTCTAGGACATTAGAAACTAAGGTATAATTTATTACTTACACAGCATCTCAAAAGGATAATACTTCATATTGAATATTGGATTAATCAAACATAGATTAGTTATTTACAATCAGTTGAGCTTTAACTTTGCATGATTTTACATTTCCTTTTAGATCCTCATTTAATTGCATCTCTAGATTTTCTTAAAAGTCATTCCAAGAAATTGATTTGATCATATTTCTAGGCTGAATGATTAAATATTTAATTCATGCAATTACTGAGTTTTTTCTCTACAAACTTTACTTGCTTTTCTAAATCATTAGAAACTAAGGTATAATTGGTTGCTTAACATCATCTCAAGAAGGTGATACTTCATATTGAATGCTGGAGTAACTAAACATACATTAGTTGTTTTCTTTTTCTGCTTTCACTTAGAATAGAATTGCAATTTCAATTTCAGTTATAAGATTTACATCCATGGAATAGGACTAATGTTAAATTATAAATCACTAGAATAAATACTATGGTTTTTATATAATAATTTAAGCAACCAATAGTCTTTAATTCATTTTTATGCAAATTAGCTTAACTTAGGAACACTTCCTTTTCTTCCTTCTTAAAAATCATTAATATTATTTTGATTTCTTTCATATTTTTAGATTAATACTTTTAGACATCAAGAAAAAAACTCCCAAAAAAACATAAAAATACATACAACGAAGTAATAATAAGGTTTACTAAGCACATAAAGTGCACCACACTTCATCAGTTTACAAACCTTGGTTGATAATTTATGTAAGAAATTTAAGACATTAAATTGAATAAACATTTTGGCATCGTTTCCAGTGAAGTGTAATTAGATAGAATTATTTCTTACATCCAAAAAAAATGATATGCGTAGCGAAAGAGACTTTAGGGGTACATTCATAGCTAGAGGCAAGAGTTAAATTTCTACAACACCAATCACTCCACCAAGACCACGAAGTGATACACCTCCATCTCAGACTCATATTCCATACTTCGCTAGCCATAGACTTCGTGAAGTCCTAAGGTCAGAAATCCAATTAGGAGGATCTCCTACTTCATCCGCTAAGGAAGTCTTAGAGGAATAAGATCCTAGATCTCCAACAGGAGTAACCTTTTTTTACCTCTACATGGGAACATATTTTAGCTGAAGAGTTAGAAATTCCTAGTGGAGAGGAAGAGGAAGAACCTTTCTTCAACATACCATTGATAGAAGAACCAAAGGAAGAGCAGTTAACCTTGCAGGTTGAATCTTATATTAGATTTGAAGAATATATAATGGCAGGAAGAGGAGAAAGAGGAGAAGGAGAAGGAGAAATTCTAAATGGAGAAAATGTAATATTTGGAGGAGGTAGAGTAAATGTAAGAGAAGGCAAAAGAAATAGGGAAATTGATAGTTATTTTGGATTACTTGTAGTTGATTGAGAGACAAATGGTACAATGAAAAATGTCTCACCTTCTGTCCTCCCAAATTTTCATGGATTAAAAAGTGAAGATCCTGAAATATTTTTTTTTGAATTTGAAGTCTTGTGTATAACTTATGATTATTTACAAGTCTCTCAAAAAATTAAGTTGTTTCCTTCAACATTGAAAGGAGCAACTTTAACATGGTTAGTGGGTTTAATCACTTAGTTTATCAAAACATGTAATGACATGAAGAAAGAATTTTTAGAAAGGTATTTAGATTATTGAATAACCATCAATCAAAAGGATGAATTATTTAAAATGATGCAAAAAGAGGATGAGAATTTGGATGACTTAATTGAAAGGTTCAATTATAACATAAAAAGAGAAAAAATGGAAAATTTAGATCAAGACACTTTAAAAGCTCTTTTATTAAAATCCATTAGATTTGAATGGATAGGCATCCTCAACATGATGGGAAAGGGGAATATCTCTCAACTTCCATTATCTGACATTGGTGAATTATGTATTCATCTCTCAAGGTGAAAATCGAAAACTAGGAAAAGAGATCCTTCTCTTGCTAGAGTAAATAAATCTACAACTGGAATAGTAAGTAGGGAAGAAATTGGAAACATGCTTTATGAATTTAAAATAGATATTTTAGGGAGTCTTAGTGAACAGATAGAAACCCTTAAATTAAAAAACAAGAAGAAAGCTAAGACTGATGCTTTAGCTATCTTTTGTCCTAAATGTAGAAAGAAGCATGCTTTAAGAGACTGTCATCTTAATGCAAAAGTCATAGAGACCTGTATGAATTGTTCAAAAAGTCATGAAACTAAGAGTTTTCCTTCAATTCCAGGTCTTAAGGCTATTCTTCAAGAAGAAAAAACTTCAAATCCAAAAAAAATCTTTTCTTTGTCCCTATAATACCATGGTAGGGGCCACAAACTCAAGGCTTTAAAAATCAAATGTATTCTCAACCCCCACCAAATAATTGGAATTCTTGGCAATAAACTCGCCCTCAATATCAATCTCAATCTCAATCTTGGGCACAAGGAATGCAAAATCCCTATGGAAGATTCTCTCAATACTATCAATATCCTCCATCATATCCAAACTATCCTCCCCAACAAATTCCTCAACAAAATCAACATCCCCAACTCCAAAATCAAAATTAAAAATTTTCATTACCATTTCCACAAAGACCAAATCAACTACCTACCCAACCATTACCAAACCCCAATAATAAAAATCCTCAAAATACTTATATGATAGAAGGACAGCAATTTCCAATCTACATGATTACTCGTCTAGATCTTAATGATGTCCAACTTAGATCTGGTAGGATACTAGAAAGTAAAATCCTTTTGTAGTTATTCAACAACAAGATAATTCTAAGGAAAATTCTCTACAGCCAAATAAATTTTTTAAGGAAGGAACATCTCTTCAAAACCATAATTCTGAAAATGAAAAAAAAAAAGTAGTAAACTCAGCTGCTATCATAGAGAAACCATCAGTACTTACTTCTAAACCTCCTTTTCCTTAAATATTACAAGTTGATAAAGGGGTAGAAAATCATATTATGTTTCCCAAATATGATTTTCTAGATGAAATGAAAATTTTTTGCATCAAAATCCCTTTGTTACAGGCCATTAAAGAGATTCTAATTCTAGCCAAAACAATAAAATAGTTGAATATGAAGAAACCAGGAAGAAAAACAAAAGAAATAAAAATAATTCAGGTAGTACGAAAAATTGCAGACATAATGATGGGAAAAATTTCCATACAAAAATATTTAGATCCAGGAAGTCCAGTTGTAAAAGCACATATTAATGGTGTTGAAATTCCAAATACATTAATTGATTTAGGAGTATCAATAAACATCATGAGCGAACAAACCATGGAACATCTCAAACTTCCTAATCTTCTGTATACACCTACATTATTGTAATTAGCAAACAAATCTGTAATCAAGCCAGATGGTGTGCTAGAAGATATTTCAGTATCCTTAGAATCTTGAGACTATCCTATTGATTTTATGATTTTAACTCCTAAGAACAATATAGGATGACATCCACTTATATTAGGAAGACCTTGGTTGGCTACAACTGATGCTTTCATCAGTTGTAGACTTGGTGACATGTATATCTCTGATAGTAACTCAACAAAAAAATCCACTCTATATACTCCAGTAAAAACAATCATAGAGTTAGATGACAAAGAATGGATTGATGATGACAATGATAAACAACCTCTCTTTACTATTTCAACCATTAGTGAAGATAGTCAAATCTTAAATTCAATGGAAAATTTTGAATCATCCCCAAAATATGAACATGATCAATTTCAAGAAAAATCCAATATTGAATATTTTTCATCTACGCAGATGTCTCTTTATGCTATGGAATAATTTGGTAGCTCTATAGTTGAAATATTTCCAGGAAAAACTTTAAACATAAACAAAAACTTGGAGAGATTACAACAAGAAAAGTTAATCAAAACATTACAACAACATTCTTCTGCATATGCATGGGAATACACTGGCATGAAAGGAATTATTCCTAAGACTTGTATACATCACATCTATATTGAGGAAAATTGTAAACCTATCAGACAACCTCAAAGAAGGATGAATCCAAATCTTAGGGAAATTGTGAAAGAAGAGTTGCAAAAATTGTTGAATGTAAACTTCATTTACCCAATTTCAGACAGTCAGTGGGTTTCCCCTTTAGTGATTGTATCAAATAAAAATGGTAAAATGGAGGGTATGCATTGATTATGGATAATTGAATAAATCTACCCTAAAAAGATCATTTTCCTTTACCCTTTATAGATCAAGTATTGGATACATTAGTAGGTAAGAAGTATTTCTCATTCCTGGATCGTTTTAGTGGTTATAATCAAATTTAGGTAGCACCTAAAGATCAAGATAAGACCACATCCACCTATCCATGTGGAAGTTATGCCTACTGAGTACCTCCTTTTGGATTGTGCAATGCACCTGCAACATTCCAAAGGGCAGTACTAGGATTTTTTTTCTGATCTAATACATGATTGTGTAGATGTGTATATGGATGACTTTACAGTTTATGGGAATTCATTTGAAGAAGCTTTAGAAAATTTGGAAAAGGCTCTTAAAAGATGTAAGGAAGCAAACCTTTCACTAAGTCATGAAATTTTTTTATGATGTTTACAGAAGGGATTGTTTTAGGACATCACATTTCAAGAGATGGAATTAAAGTTGATACATCTAAAGTTGGATTCATATCTAAACTATCAATTCCAAGTTATCAAAAGGATGTTAGAAGTTTTCATGGATTCACAGGATATTATACAATATTTATAGAAAATTTCACTAAAATAACATCCCCACTCTTCAAGTTACTTACCAAATATTGCGAATTCAGTTGGAATCTTGATTGCCAATTGGCATTTGAAACTTTAAAAGAAAAATTTTCTGAAGCACCTGTCTTAAGAGGTCCAAATTGGAAACTACCTTTTCACATTTCAACAGATGCTTCAGATACGGCTCTAGGAGCTGTATTAGGAAAAAAATATTTTATCCCCTTTTCCTTCTATTACACAAGCAAGAATTTGACTCACTCTGAGTTAAATTACACTGTAACTGAAATGGAATTCTTAGCTGTTGTTCATGCTATCAACAAATTAAAACATTATATTACATGCTATGAAACCTTTGTTCATATAGATCACTCTACAATTAGATACTTAATGAATAAATATATTACTAATGGCAGAATTACAAGATGGTTATTACTCCTGCAAGAATTCAAAATCACCATTTTAGACTGACTTAGAAAACAAAACACAGTTGTTGACTTATTATCTAGAATTTAGAATATCAAAGTTGACACTCTAGTTGAGGATAAATTTCCTGATGAATATGTTTTTGCAATAATTACTAAAACTCCTTGGTTTGTAGATATTGCTAATTACTTAGTCACGGGAAAATTACCGTCACATTTTTTTCCTACGGAGAAAATAAAAATTATTCAAATAAGTGCAAGATACTCATGGATTACTAATGAAATGTATAAAACAGGTCCAGATCTCATTATCTGAAGATGTGTTTGGGAAGATGAAATGCCTGAAATTCTTAAGGCATGTCATGATGAACCTTGTGGTGGACACTTCTAACAAGAGGACAACCTATAAAATTCTTCATTTGGGATATTATTGGCCATCCATATTTAAAGATACCATAGAATATGCCAAAAGGTGTGACAATTTCCAAAGGGTACGAAAACTTGCTCCTTTAGATGAAATTCCATTACAACCTCAGGTACTCATTGAACCTTTTGAAAAATGGGCCTTGGATTTTTTTGGACCAATCAATCCACCATCGAAATAAAAGAAATATATTTTGGTATGTATTGATTATGTCACTAAATGGGTAGAGGCTAAAGAACTACCTTTTTCTAATGAACGTTCTGTAGTTAATATTCTTTTTGAGGATATCTTCACTCGTTTTGGTGTTCCAAGAGAAATTGTGACAAATCATGGATCCCATTTTATAGCTAAGCTGGCGAAAAGGCTCGTGGAATATTACAATATCAAGCACAAAAATTATAATACTTATCATCCATAAGCAAATGGTCAAGTAGAGTCTACTAATAAAGTAATTGAAGGAATTATCACTAAGACTACACATCTACACAGAAGAGATTTGGAAGAAAGGTTTCCTGAAGCCTTATGGGCCTAGATAACTACATGGAGGAATGAAAAAGGTCATACTCCATATGAGGTTTTTTATGAAAAGCAAGTAATGTTCCCTATAGAGTTTCATATTCGAACCTTCAAGATGACAGTCCATTTGGGACTTGATTTATCAGAAGCAGAAAAACACAGATTGGTGAAACTCAATGAGCTTGATGAAATCAGGCAAAATGTAGTTCAAAGAACTAGTATATCTCAACAGAAAATGGCTAAATGGAATGATATATATATCAAGAAGAAGATGTTTCAATTGATGAAGAAAAGGTACCTCTTCTTGTGAATGGTTATTGGTTGAAAGTATATCATAAGCCAATTTCAAGAGAAGAGTTTATCAATATTTTCCAAGATAATACTAATATGATGTTAGTGAAGAAGAATTCTTCTTCTTCACTAACTTAGCTTTTATTTTTCCTATATATATATACATATATATAATAATAATAATAATAAAAAAATAAAAAAATAAAGTATATAAGTATGAAAACCAATCAATGATTGGCATCCTTATACAGAAAATATAGGATGAAAATCAGATATTTCTGACATCCTATATTTTCCATTTCTTTTTCTGCAAATAAGTAGTAACATAGAACTACATTCATATTCCATTTTTGCAGTTCATAATCTACAGCTTCATTCCATTTCACAGTCATATTTCACTTACATTCCATTCCACAATCATATTCCACCTGCATTCCATTCCATAGTCATATTCCATTTCATAGTTACATTACATTCTGCAGCTGACTACATTCTGCAGCCACATTCTATTTCATCTGGCAGCTCTAACACATTTGTACAGCTTACTAAATATGATGAATACATGAAATTTAAGGACTACATTTGAAGACCACCATGCTAAAAGGTACCTAAAGAATCAACAGCAAAGAAACGACAAAGAAAGGCTAGTTCTAAAGGTAAAGTTGCAAAAGATTATTTTAATAGCAAGGTCAAAACATTAACATGTATAATATGGATGGTCATATGCTCCCTTGACAGATTATAATTTTATTTGATTGTGATTTCCATCATATCATAGATCAGCCGTATGATCCGCATTATGTTTCATAATGATCCATAATAGACTCCCCCATTTATGATTAACAGTCATGACCTATTGACGTGACATATCTGTCTACTTTTCTTGAAAACCCCAATCCATACCACTTATTTATTCCTACAAATCCTCGATGCCTTTCATCAATTTCATAATTCAATTCATTTCATAACAGAGAAGGATAATTTTGAGGGTTAGACTCTTCATAATAGAAGGCATGGGACTAATAGTCACATCAGAACTGGTCGGAACCAGATATATGGAAGGATATCCTCAAGTCAAAGAAATGTTGTAGAAATCAAGATGATTCAAATTCATAGAGAAATTCGATGTTTTTCACAAAGAGATCACAAAGTCTTTTGCTAGGTCCTTTGATGGCAGAGAAGTGGAAATTGGAGACATCAAGTTCACAGTTACTGAGACATTCATAGCCCAAGCCACAGAACTTCCAAGGGTTGGCGAAAGCGGGTTCGAAAACAAGGAATTTTACAATGAATCATGGAAATTTATCCTCAAAAACCAAGGTATGGATGTCTTTGTTTTTAGAAAAGGTATCCCCAACTCAGCCCTTAAAAATAAATGGAGGAACATGCTCTTGGTTTTACAAAAAATTATCACCTATGAAGGAAGGTTTGGTTGCATGTATGTATATCATATCGATTATTGATGAATTTATTAGAGAATGGTGAAAAACATATTCCCTTATTTCTACTGAATAGCTTAAAAATAATTTCTTCAAACTTGCAAAAGAGAATAAAATGTATAGATAACACTATGCACCATCATGGGTTGATAAAAATACTTGTTGAGTTTCATTTAAAAATTTAGGAGATTCCTGGGAGAATTTTCTCATCAAAAACCATTTTCAAGAAGTACCAGAACAACCTAAAGAAGACAATGTTAGAAAGAGAAGAAGGAAGAAGACTGATACAAACATTGAAGACATACCTACATCTTCATTTCAGAAAAATGATGAAAAGCTCATCCATGTAGAGCTGATAGAGAAGAAAAGAAAAATAAATTCAAGACAGGAGGTAAGATAGGAAAGAGGAGCAAGGTTACAAGTGAGGAAAATGTAAATCCTCTACAGTTTAGAAGGAGCCCTAGACTCTAAGGTTCGATGAAGAAAACACTACCAAAAGAGACAGAGTTTGTAAGTTTAGATGAAGAAAATCCAATACCATCTCCTGTCAATATTTCTCCTCTACATAGTCCTCAAAATTATCCTATTCATAATTTTGAAGGTAGCCCCAGCAGAAAGTCTCCAAGCATAGACCCAGCACAACAAGAAATATATGATTACATAGAATCACTGGAGAATAGAAATGCAACAATAAATCCATAATATCCTATCAATCCAGAAGAACCTCTAGTTGATACTCTCAAACAGGAAATTTATGAACTAGAGATATTGAATAGGAATATTAAAAAGGAGAATGAAGCTTTGAAGCAGCAGAACAAGTTGGAAAAGGTAATTAATGACAATACCATTCTGCATTTAGGAATAGTGTACAAAAAGAACAGGAAGTTGAAAAGAAAGAACAATTCACTAAACAAGGCAGTCATTAATCTCAAATACAAGCTTCTAATGAGAAAGCTGAGGATGGAAATCACTTCAAAGAAAAGAAAAATAAGGAAATTGGATGTGTTGGCAGAAGTGTCTGAACAAATGTAGTAGGAGAAGATAATTCACATTTTTGGTAAATTTCATGAGGGCATGTAATGACTTCTCAGTGGGGGTATGTTGAACCTTGGAATTATCCTATCTTTGACGTCCTTTCTCACATTTTTCCCTTACTTTCTCATAATTTCACATACTCCAACAAGTGATAAATGTCATTTTTTGTCTCAAGGAACACATCTAAATGATTTCCATGTTATATTCTGACGCTCTTCCTATTCGAATGGATTTTTGTAATTTGGCTACAGAAAGCAGCCTATTCTGCAACTAATCATGGGTTCCATAGCTAGTTGCATGGTCGGATGGTTCCAAGGTTCAAATGGAGAAATGAGCCACATGGGCATTTCCAAAATTATCCCCACATGGATTTCGTCCTATCTACTTGATCGAGATCGATAGAAAATGATGTCTGAGATGGTGGTCAAAGTCCCGTCAAAGGACATTAACCCAGAACAAAAGGACTCTTGATTTTCTATATCACAGAAAATCAAGAGTTAAAAAGTCAAATTGAAATTCTATAAGTCGGTTAAGATTAGCCACTTGTAGGAATAATTAGGTCATAAAAAATTATGTTTGTTTTATTTAAATACCGGTTGTACAGAACCGAGATTAAGCAAGTTTTAAGTTAAGTTTTTGCTAAAACGTTTTGTATTGTTTTAAGACTTTGTTCTGTTATAGTTCAAGGATCTTGTTCATGCAAAGGATTGTTTAAGTGTGTATTTAACTAGCTAGGATCTCAACCAAATCTGTTGCAGAGGGTCCCTGCACAGGAGGAGGTTATTCGTTCATTGTTTTTAGTTTTATTTCCTTACTCTGGTTTTGTCAATTATGTTTTCTGAATATATTAATGTTACATTTCAGTTTTGATCAATAGCATAGAATTAGATCATGAATTTCTTTCTAGCATCAATAGAATAACTACGTAATCATTGATCTTCAAAAAACATTTTGTGAGAAAAGATTTATCTGTTTTCAATATAAAAGAAGTCTGAAGCAATAATAACTCACAGTTATCTAGTTTCATTTATTGTTTTGTTGTTTACTTTCTTAGATTATGACTATCAATTAATTGTATCAATAGATGTTCTCAAAGGTCATTTCAAGAAGATGATTCTAAACTAAATGATTGAATATCTAATTTATACAGTTATTGAACTTTCCTCTGCATACTTTACTTGCATTCTGGGACATTAGAAGCTAAGGTATAATTGATTACTTACACAGAATCTCAAGAGGATAACACTTCATATTGAATATTGGAGTAATCAAACATAAATTATTTGTTTACAGTCATTTGAGCTTTAAATTTTCATGTTTTTATATTTCCTTTTAGATCCTCATTTAATTTCATCACTAGATGTTCTTAAAAGTCATTCCAAGAAGTTGATTTGATCAGATTTCTAGACTGAATGATTGAATATTTAATTCATGCAATTACTGAGTTTTTTCTCTGCACACTTTACTTTCTTTTCTATATCATTAGAAACTAAGGTATAATTGGTTGCTTAACATCATCTCAAGAAGAGGATACTTCGTATTGAATGCTGGAGTAACTAAACATACATTAGTTGTTTTCTTTTTCTTCTTTCACTTAGAATACCATTGCAATTTCAATTTTCGTTATAATATTTACATCCATGGAATAGGACTAATGTTAAATTAGAAATCACTAGAATAAATACTCAATTTTTTAGATCAAATATTAACCAGCCAATATTCTTTGATTCATTTTTATGCAAATTAGTTTAACTTAGGAACACTTCCTTTTCTTCCTTCTCAAAAATCATTAAGATTCATTTGATTTCTTTCATACTTTTAGATTAACACTCTTAGACATCAAGAATAAAACCCACAAAACAACATAAAAATACATACAACAAAGTAATAATAAGGTTAACGAAGCACATACAATGCGCCACTCTTCATCAATTTACAAACCTCGATTGATAATTTATGTAAGCAATTTAAGACATTAAATTGACTAAAACATTATCATCTGAAAAACTAATGAAACGAAAGTAGTCATAGCATAAGACCAACTGTGAGGCAGAAGAAGGTTGTAATAAAAATGGGCATCAACAACTTCCCCCTCTAACGTTACATTTTTTCCTTCTACTTCTATAGGCAAATCCTGGAGTATTCTAAATGGGCGAAAATCTCTTTCGTCGGAGGCTTTAAGGATGGTCGGTGATTGGTTGATTGCTGGAGAACCAAGAGTTTTCCAACAAGATAATGACATAATACATGTAGATTCTCCCTCATTAATTATAGTGTGAAAAACTCGCCCTGATTTGACTAATGATGGAATTTAAAAATCCATTTGATGTGGCAGTCTAGGTAGAAAATTTTCGAGGTCAAAGATAATTAGATTTGAGTCTTAAGGATAAATATCTCCTATTGGTGATAATAGTAATTTACTCTGAGCTGGATAGGATTAGAGCACCTCGAGGGCCAACATTTCTAAAGGGAATATGGCCAAATATTCATCAATTTTGTAATTCTAAGTGGTTCTTGCACGTGGATTGAAATCCGATTTTGAAGTACACCTTTGGCAGGTAGTTTAATCACTAAATCGGGGTTAGGTTTCTTGATTTGCAGTGGATTATAAACTGAAGGAGTTGTTTCTGGTGGTTGACTATATGATCGAGTTATTTACCAGTTACGAGAATCTTAGATCCATAGTCTTGAGATCGTGTTGCAACCATGACCTGAGACATCATCAAAATATATTCCTATGAATTCGAATAAGATCCAATAATTTTTCTATCTTGACATGGAAAATTATCTTTTAAGATATTAGGTGTGGATGAACCTTGGAAAATTTGGATACCTCAGCCTGATGTGGACGCTCCTTGGTGTAGTGATCCTCATCACATATAAGACAAGGATAACGAGGTTTCCTTTTTACATCTGGTGGTTCGGTTTTTTTAGCTTTCTCTTTGGGAGAAGTGTTTTGTTTATTTTTACCCTTCCCTTTCTTCTCATTACTAGATTTAGCTTTAGTTGTGGATGATCTACATCATGAATTTCAGCATAAGTTTCAAGGGAAGAGTCTCCTTTAGGTGAATCTGGTAGAGTTATAATTGGAGAAGTAGATTTAGATTATTTATTCTTACTCTTTGTAGTATTAACTGTACCGATTACACCATCTGTAGAATGAGAACCAAAAGGAGTTGCAGTAAGTTGACTTAGGCATGGTAAATCAGGAATTGTTTCATACAGAGTACCAGACTGTGTGTATAGAAGGTATAAGTACTGTGCTTGGGCTATGACCTATTTTTATATGATAACACCTCCCTTAGATACATCTTCGGTGATCTTTTTAAGTAATGATTTAATAAAAAATTCTTCCAAAATTTGGTTCGGAATAAAAACTTTTACTAAACGTCCTCTACGTCGCCATTCATGTATGTGATATGAAATGTATGTAGAAATACTTTGTTTTAATGAAGTTAAAAGTTTCATGCCATTGTTGTAACGGACTGGCAACTAAAAATGAGTTATGAATGTTGTTTCTAAAGCATTAAAATTATTGAAAGAGCTGCATGGTAGCTCAATGTACCACTTCACAGCTAAAACAATCAATGCTCTTTGAAAATTCTTAGTCGACTGGAATCATTGATTAAGGAGTTGGATGCATACCAAAGATGATATGTCATCACATGATTTGAGGGGTCTTCTCTTGATTTTTCTTCAAACTTTGGTATATCATTGGGAAACTTAGTTGGAATTTCTGGCCAAAATGGAAGATAATAAATTGGATCATTCGTCAACCGAGATGAATCTGGTAAGTCTAAATTTGCAATGAATGTTATCCAATGGTTAGATTCTTGTTGTGCAAACTAATAACCTTGAGGAACAATACCATGTTCCGGAGGAGGATATCCAAGATAACCTAGAATAGCCTAAGAAAAAGGGATTGGAATAGCTCCAAGGTATCCAGGGTTAGCCATATAAAATTGAGGTTGAGCCAGTATTTGATATGTATAACCAGGGTATGGTTGATTTTGGTAAACTATATTTTGTCCCATTTGTCCATATTGAAATTTCCTTTGAAACTGTTGACTCCAAACAAAATGACCTGTAAAAGGTTGGCTTGTTTGAACTTTAGTTACACCAGGTTTTCCTATAGAGGTTTGAATAGTAGACAGAACTGTAGGTCCAATTTGATGAGTAGTAATGTGAGGGATTTCCTGTGTAACAGTTGATGAAGTCGTTTTAAGGGATGTAACAATAGGGGTTGAGAAACTCTAGGGATAGGTGTACTTGTTTGTTGAATAGAAGGTTGCATAGAAAATTGGATAGGAATACTTGGAGCACTCGAACCAGCTTGTTGATTACTAGGCATAGATACTTGAGGGGTAATTTGAAGTGCACTATAAACAGGTTTTTGGACTTGGGTAAAACCAAATTTTCCAGCTGGCTGAGTAGGTTCATTATAAGGTACTTGTAAAGTAGGTTGCAAATATTGTTGATTCAACAATGGATTCAACACAGTATTAATGCCTAGGTAAGGAGCTCCCATCAAAGGTTGCGATGCATAAGGTTGACCATAACTAGTTTGAGGTGTTGGAACATAATTTTGAAAATTACCTGAATAAGTTCTAGTAAAAGGTTTCCTCCTTGAAAGGATAGTTGCTCTTGGTAAAAATTCTTCCCTTTAATAGGTATTTTCCCTTGAAGAGGTTTTTGTCCTTGAATAGGGTACTGCCCTTGGAGAAACTTCTATCCTTGAGGAGCTTGTTGCCCTCAAGGCGCTATATATCCACCTTGAGAGCTAGCTTGAAGAATATTTTCAGAAAACATATAGACATGCTCCCTTGTCAAAGATTTGGTGGTATATTCATAAAGACCAGTTGATTCTATTAAATTTTCAGAGGATGGAGATGCTCCTGAGAAAGTACCTGAGAGAAACTAGTACCCAGCAGGAACTAATGGACCGCCATACATAAATGTTTCCAATGATGAAGAAAAATGGATGACTCAGTATACATGCTTGATGAAGCCATGTAACTACCTCTGGGTATAGAGTAAAAAGGAATGCGGCGTGGCGAATAATTATAACCATATTTATGCAGAAAGACGGTAATTTATTGATACCAAGGATCCAGTCTAAAAGGAACGTAAGGGTAAATCGGTTCACTATACTTTAAATGTAAAGATTCTTGACGTGAAGGAATTGTGATCTCTTCTTCCATGTTATAAATATCTTCAATACTAATTAGGCCAGGGGGAATATTCTCAATAATAAAAAATTTCACTCGAGGTGAACGAAGATGACCTGGAGTCTGGGTTATGAAATCTGAAGGTGTCTCATACAAAGTAGATTTAGATTCATGTTCAGATATTTTAGGCTCAGTGAATTGAGTATCTGACAATTTACCGGTAATAGACTCAACTGTGATTACCTCAGAAATTTCTAGTTGTTCTTAATTTATTTCAATTCTCTGAGGTTGATTAACTTTGAAATCAGGATGTATTACTATAGATGTTTCTCCTTGTTTAGTAGAACCAGTTCCTAATTGTTGATCTCTTTCAGGTTTAATATTTTCCAATTTATTGGGTCTATATTCAGGGGGTTTCCCCTGCATTCTACGTGAGTGTCTTGGTAATTCGCCCATAGTTAATTTTTATCAGACGAAATCAAAAAATATTTCAACAGAATACACCTAAGGTCACTACAAAATGAATCAAATGAATATGCGCCTACAAAATATAAGAAAAAAATCACACAAAAAAACTAATTTTCCACAATAAAAACACTAGTTGGTGATGAAATCAAACATTGCAGACGTTAATGTGGAAAACTGGCAATTGGAATAGTTAACCTGAAAACCTGCTTAATGAAACAATCTAGTGCAAGTACCTCCACTATGCCATCTCGAAGTGAAGAGTACCCTCTGGAAAGTCCAAGTGAGTCTAGCCAATGTCTGTTCTAGGTACAGTGGGACCTTCCCTCCACCATCACCTTGGGAAAAATCCTAAATATACATGCAACTGAGATAAATGCACCTTGGGGAATAGTTTACGATTCGATATACACGCAAGGGTGGAGTATCAAGCTCAATCCCCTTAAAATATCCTCTACATTGTGAATTTGAGGTTTGTTAACAAGTGACCCCAGCCTCCTTGACAATGGTTAATCTAAGGTTTACCGTTTGTATTACGTGCATGTCTTCTATCTTTACCAATGAGGTACGTACAATTACCTCGCTAGGTTCGGCATGAACTCGTGCTTGACTCTTTTAAAAAGAGCTTCCCAGAGTACAAATGCAACAATTGGATTTCCCTACCGAAAAATATTACTTGTTTGTTTTGACTTCTTTGGAATTTTTATTACAGCCTATTCCAAAACACTAGCCTAAGCTAAATTGGTGGAATGAGCCCTAGAAAATGTAAAAATTTCTAGATTGATTTTATTAAGCACTGTATTGATTTGGATGTTATTTAACGCAAAGGGTATGGAGTTTAAACTTGGTGATGTTGTGACCTGATGCAAAATACTCTAAATGCATCAACATGAAAAATACAACTCTTTCGTATCGATGAATTCTATTTAGGAGAAAGTTGAGATATTTTTTGAATTCAAAAGTACGAAATTTCTCACACTTTAAACAAATTCCTTTATGAGGAGAAAACAATTTCATTAAGAACAAAATTTCCAAACATGATCAATTTCTCTTTGTGAATAAAATTCCATTGATTACAAAGTCATAAACTACAATTTCGTTAAACAAACAAATCTCAAAAGAAAGAAATTTCCTAAAAACCCTAAAAAGTATAAAATTCAAATCAAATCAAAGCTCTAATTATCAATCCTAACTAGGACACCTATGAATGTTTTTAAAATGATTTCTCTTAGATGTAATAAGACTAAGAATGTTTCCACTTATACTAGTAGAAATGAAATCATAAAAGAGTACTTTGTGACAAATCAAGATTCAATGGTCTAGAAGCTTTCTTGTTTTGCAAACAAATAAGAAAAAAATATTCAAAAAAAGTAAATTTTGCTATAACCTTGATGGCTCAAGGAGACAACATCATAAAACCAGTGATCTCAGTTAAACGAATGTATCTTCCAATAAGAGAAACAGTAAACCAGGGAAAAGCCTAACTTGTAAAATGAAAAAAGTATGACTAATCACATAAGACTCAAGATTGTTGAAGAGGAGTTCTCACATAGGTTCTGACAACTGGAGTAAATTAGGTTAAACTTCAATAATTTAGTTATCTGGCTCTGAAAGAGAGAATTTTAATTTTTTAAAATTTCCCAAGGGGTGCGCAACCTCTCAGTTAGCAACAGTGTGCATCCACACTGGATTGAATTGACAAGTCGTGCAGGTCGACACTCTGTTTTCCATAGAAAAATCCGTAGGTTACCTCTCTGTTTTCCACAAAAAACCATGCATACAGAGAAAAAATTGGAAAAAATATATTTTAGGTTTTCTTTCTCATAGGTTCTAAAAATTGATCTACCCAACCACACCCAAAGAAGTGAAAATCAGAAATCTATAATTTCAAACTGAACACAACCAAAGAAAAATAAACTTGTCTTCCCCAATATGGTCACCAATTTTTTACCAGGATTAATCCCTCTTGCGGACAAGAGAGATCTCCTTAGTAATCCAACGAGTAACTAGAAACAAAGATCCATTGAATATCTATTTATCTAGATTATTTGTATTTTATATTATTACAACCATTAAATAAAGAGGACATTCTCCTACCTTTCAATCAATATGTCTGATATAGTCCTTTGTCTTTTGCTCCAAAGTAGTTCTTCAATAATGAAAAGAACCTGTAATCACAGACAAGACAAATGATCAAAGAACCTGCAGTATATAATAATCGTAAATACTAATCCAACTTCGTGATCAAGAATCTAAGTATTGACATCATTGCCATGAATTCTAAAACAAGACAATGAGAAAAAGAGATCCATATGTATTATCATAAATTAGAAAGAGAAATCTTACAACCAGATGCCTTGATGTTCTATAAATTTCTCCCGTGTGTCTTAGCAATCAATTTCCTTCAGTTTGATAAGGCTTCCTCTCTAGAATGACTAGCATGGAGTCATGGGCAGAAAGATGTGACCTTAAATGTGTCAACAACAACTCACTAGCATAGAAACTATGAGCTCTATGAACTCTCTCCAACTTAGAAACTATACAAATCAGTCTCTATTCACATTATTATCTACCATCCAACCTAAAATTTGAGCTCAATTTATCGAGAGATTGAGGGAGTTTTAGATACATTAAGAGAGGGATGGATTCCTCCATGAATGGATTTGAGTTCCTTAGAACAAGGGATAATCTCCATGAGTGGAGGGATAAAGCTTAAACTGATGTGACTCTAGAGGCTTCTAGTTGGGATAATATTCGACCAACTAGGGTTATAGAAGTTACTTTTTATTTTTTCTCCCTTTTCATGGGGGTGCGCAGGCTTTAGTGGCGAAAAAAGCGGCAATCACCGTAGCTAATGGAAGAAGCATCAGTGCATTCACCAGAAAAGGCTATAAAAACTACGCAAGTAATATTTTAAGGATTTTACAGAGATTTTGTCCAATTTCCAACACTTGATTTAGGAACACGAGTGTTTTTGACCTCTAAGGGAACATGATATCGATGGTGATAGACCCATAAGAACAGTAAAATGTCATGGTGACAAAATGACATGTAACAATCACACCATAATTTCTAGCCCCTATTCAAGGGCGTGGAATTTTTCAACCTTGTTTGAAGTATACCCAAGATTGTTAAAAAACACCCTACATATTTTCTCTTTACAATCTCTGATAACTCCACCTTCTTTCGCATCCCCTATGTTTCATTTTGAAGGCCCAACAAAATTCATCTTGAAGAACCCCTTGGGGTGTGAAACCAAAATTGTTGAGCCCATCTGTATATGAGGTTCTCTATCCCATGTCAATTTCACACCAAGGTTCTCCAAATTTAATATTTTTAAAACTATTTCCCATTGTGGTGAAAATTGATTGTTAGAGGCCCTAATACCTTTAGTGATCATAGTTTCCCTCAATTATTTCTATATTATTTCCACCAATATTTCCATAGGGTGTCTCTTATTCTCGAAAACACGACGATTTCATTTCTTCCATACATCCTAGATCACGAATCCCGTGGACAAATACCAAGTAATATTAACCATCTCATTCTTTGCATAATTATCTCGCCATTTCCTGATGGTTCCTTGTATATTGTCCCTGGCCCTATCATTTTCTCTTAAAACAAAGGCTAACAAGTCCCAAATGATAGAAACATAACTACATGTGTTTAGAAGATGATTTAGAATATATTATTCACACTCACATTGGTAGCATCATCAAGCCCCAATAAAACCTATTTTAACTAAATTATCCCATTATAATACCTTTTGATGTAGAACAAACCATAGGAAGGTTTTGATCTTGGGCCATTGAGGCAACGTCCATTCCTTTCTCCACACTGAGTTTATTTCCCTATTGCAATGACCCTTAATATACAATATAACCTCTTTTATCACTAAATTGAAGCTAATGGGATGCTTCAAGTGTCAACTTAGAGTAATTATTTCAAACCAGTTTTAGTTCGAATTTAGCCTTTCCAACCTAAGAGGTCTCTCTCAAGGTAATGTATAATGATATTCAATAGGAAGTTTTTAGAGAAAAATATGGTTAACTCTGAATGTATTTGAATATTTTTTTATCTAGGTGAATGATTTTAATAAGCATCTACCATTTGGCACAGAGTCAGAGGGAACTCAATTACATGAAAACATCTAACATGTAAGTTGAGGCATGTGTGTATTCTCATCAAAATATAAATTGAATAGTAAACCATATGGATACAAGAAATTGGAGCATGAATAAATACAAATTCCAAGTGATTATACATAAATAAAATTGCATAAAAATCAAATAGATAGGTAAAAAAACACATATGATAACACATAATGAATCTCAGGTCTAATAGAAGTCTTCTACAACTGTATATTACTGTCTTAAAAATATTACAATAGTAGTTGGTAACATGACATCAATCAACCCAATCTAATCCTCTCATCTACCTATTTAAAGAGTGAGGACTCATAAAAATGGTTTTCCACATTAGCTAGCTTCGAATTCCTACCTAAGAGACCAATTTCAAATAGGATTACTTCACTTGCAAACTTCCTAGGGATATATTCTATTTGGCAGAGTTTGAATACAAAAAGGACTCTTCTTTCATTAAATAACTCAAAAAATATTTTTAATAACCCTTATCAACTGTAACCATCTCATTTTATGAATGTATTGGACTGCTTATGTGTCATTATGACATGTGTATGCTTAGATGGGCCTCTTCCACGTCAAATTTTACAGATTTTACACAAATCTGGTCAGTGAAAATTTTGAAAAATAGGCCTCACATATGAGTGGGTAATTTCCAAACCTTGATGGATTTAAAGAAACTTAGAGAGGTTTTAGTATCTGGGCTTGTGCTGGAGAAAAAATTCCTTCATATTTCCAAAATCATTTTTTATTTGGTCAAAATTTTAAGTTGAATTTGACTTGTAAAAGAGACATGTACATGAAATTTCAGGAGAGTTTGTAGCATTTTCATTTCACTACCTTTTCCATAACATTTGAAATTTATGACTGTTGGAGGGTCTTCCTTTGGTCTAATAAGATAAATACATGCCTCTAGAACCCTCTTCCATGTATTTTTTGAAGGATTTTTAGCTTAAGGAAACCTACAACGAGTTCGTTCTGAAAACTCAACCTGAAGCCTGGAGCACGCTATGAACTCACCTAGTTTGGAAGAATTTTTGTAATTCCTTACTCTTTGCCCAAAATTCATATTTTCAGCCTACATATGTCTTGTGATTATAGTTTGAGACAAAAAGTGACAAAAAATGCATGGCTTACCATGTTTAACATTAACATATTGCATAATTACTTTAAGACCCTTTTTCTTCAATTCAAATTGTAGCATCTCTATCGAACCAAACTGAAATGCTGACGTGTTGACCACTGATACAATGGATTTGAGACCTTGAAATAATTCAGTTTGATATGGTGAGTTGAAAAATTTATGAGTTGGCATGCTTTTTTTCCTTGATGAGTTTTCATACACACGAATTTTGATAGTTGAGCTAACCCATTAAACAAATGGCCGAATGACATTTCTTGAACTCATTTGATGATTCAGTTACCTCATTACATGCGTTGAATGCCTCAAAAATATCAAAAACTCATAAACATGGAAAAACAGAGCATTATGCAAGTTCATAGCGAATTCTAACAATTTTACACTAATTTCTATATGAACTTGGTTAAAAGTGTCAAATTCAATCTAATGACTAGATTTGCTCATGCATGATATATTTTTATATTTCTCTTTGACATTGACTCCTATCACACGAATGATGACCATTAAGACTCCTCACATATATGCATTTTTTTAAAATGATTAATTCAAAAGACCCTATTCAACTCTAAGTGACTCAACATAATTAACATAATATCAACCAAATTTTATCATGGATAGCAGTGGCTCCAATCAGGATGTTGTGCCCCTATGGTGCAACATAGAACCAGCAGACCAGGTGCCTTATCCATTGGGTTGATCCCAGCCTCTTGTCATATTCTTTAGCCTGCATTTGTCCCTTGACATGATATTGAAGAAAAAACAGTTGTACAAGCTGAAACTTGCAACTAAAATCTTCAGACAAAATGTTGAAAGAGATGTTTTCCCAACAAGATTATTTATGTACATACCAATCCTACTCTAACAGTTGAAAACCAAACTTTCAAGTTCAAGAAATGTAAAATTTCTAGTATAGCTAATCAAAGAGTTGATCCAACACATGGGATTCTTGATTGTACTTGAACAAAATTGGAAGTAAGTCATTTATTGGAAACTCAGAATGAAAATTGAATTCCTGCTCCATAATAAATAAAAAATTTATCTTGGTTGATAACTACGTCAGACTTACCATTGGATCTTGGAAACCATGAAAAATCACCTTCTCTTGATGAGAAAAAACATGAGAGCTGAATTCATTCATAATTGATGGCTTCTTTTGTCCTATGTATTCAATTCCAAGAACATCACCAAATAAAAATGAAACAATAAATTTTTCTTCCCTTTCATGTAAATCAACAAAACCATCCATGCATCCTTGAACATTTTAAGATGTGACATCCATATTATGTGTATCGAAACTACTTTTTTTGTTATCAAACAAATCAGATATAATATTTGGTAGTTTTTCTCGAGGATTTTCATCTTGATTTTGAACACTAAGAATTCCTATACAAACAAATTTATGCATATCATCCACGCCATTTTTATGACCCCCAAATAGAATAGGTAAAACATGTATATGCAACTCTTCATGTAGTTGGAGTTTACCCAAAAGTGAAATTTCATCACATGTTACTTCACTGTTCGGAATTTTCATGCATGCATTTTTAACAATCTAATCTTGAGGAGTTTCTTTTTGACATAAAATTTTAGAAAAGGAATGGGCCAAAAAACAGTTTGAATGATTTGGTGCATACCTTTGACTGCATATATATTGACAAGGCTGCAAATCCTCATAAATTTCATGTAATATGACTTGACTGTCAAATTGTTGATCTATTTTATACTCAAGCAAAGAAGACAGGTCTTCTTGTTGGAAACCTTCTTGATTATCATGAAAACTGATATGAGAAGAGAATTCATAAAGTTCCTCTAACATATCCTCATCCATGCACTCTCCATTATCACCAAGACTTTTAAGATTGGAATAAACATCTCACAAAAAACACAATAGTCTTGTAATAGTGATAATGAAGAATGAGATTCTCATAATGATGGTATAAAGTTAAATGGAAGTCTTTAAGAGAGAACAAGCTTCCTGAATTCAACCCTTCATACCATTTTCTAGCTTCATCCTCTAGGGTGGCCATAAACATTTTCATGAGAAAATCCTCAGGAAAATCAACTCGAAACTTATGCACATGCATATGGAATCTGACCAAATGAAGAGCAGAATTATCTTTCTTTTCATATTTAAATATGGGAATATAAGTTAACCAATTAACTCTTGGCATAGGATTTGGAAAATGAGGGATGTGAGACCGACTCATAGGGGCATACCTGTAATTATTTCTTTCAATAGAACTCATTCAAGAACATCTTGAAGCTACTGATCTTCAAGTAGTGGAGTCACCATGTAGCCATGAATTTCTTAATTCTTCAAGAATGGATTCACCAAGGTATAAGTACAACCTTCGAATGCTTTTCAGCTTCTCCTACCTTCAAGTGTTCAATATTTTTGTTTGAGCACAAAATTTCGGGAAAATGTATCTTCAGTCTCCTAGAATACGCACCAAAATTTTATCACTACATTGAAGCTGATGGACTACTTCAACAGTCAACTTAGAGTAACTATTTCAAACCACTTTTAGTTGGAACTTAGCCTTTCCAACCTCAGAGGGTGCTCTCAAGGTAATGTATAATGATATTCGATAGGAAATTTTTAGAGACAAATATGGCTAACTTTGAATTTATTTGAATATTTTTATGCAGGTGAAGTATGTTAATAAGCAGCTACCATTTAGCATGGAGTCAGAGTAAACTCAATTACATGAAAAACATCTAACATGGAAGCTGAAGCATGTTTGTATTCTCGTCAAAACACAAATCGAACAGTAAAACATATGCATATAGGAAATTGGAGCATGACTAAACACAAATTCTAAGGGATTATACATAAATACAACTACTTAAAAATAAAATATATAGGTAAAAAAAAAAAACCATATGATAACACATAATGAATCTCAGGTCTGATAGAAGTCTTTTGCAACTGTATATTACTGTCTTGAAAATATTACAATAACAGCTCGTAACATGGCATCAATCAACCCACTCTAATCCTCTCATCTTCCTATTTATAGAGTGAGGAATCATAAAATTGTTTAACACCTTATATAGCTTCAAATTCCTACCTGAGATACCAATTTCAAATAGGATTACATCACTTGGAGACTTCCTAGTGATATTTTCTGTATGGAAGAGTTTGAATACAAAAAGTACTCTTCTTTCATTAAATAACTCAACAAATCTATTTAATAACCCTTATCAACTGAAACCAAATAATTTTATGTTTGTACTGGACTGTTGATGTGTCATTATGCCACGTGGATGCTGATCTGGACCTCTTCCAAGTCAAATTTTACAAAATTTACACAAATCTGGTTAGTGAAAATTCTGAAAAATAGGCCTCAAAGATGAGTGCATGATTTCCAAACCCTGATGGATTTGCAGAAATAGAGAGAAGTTTTCATATATGGGCTTACTCTAAAGAAAAACCTCCTTCATATTTCTAAAATAATTTTTAATTTGGTCATAAATTGAAGCTTAAGTTGACTGCTAAAATAGTCACGTACAGGAAATTTCAGGAGAGTTCGCACTGTTTTCATTTCACTACCTTTTGCATAAAATTTAACATTTATAACTTTTGGAGGGTCTTCCTTGCATCTAATAAGCTAAATAATTTCCTATAGCACCCTATTGAATGTATTTTTTGAAGGCGTTTTAGCTTAAGGAAACCTACAACAAGTTTGTAGCGAAAACTCAGCCTCAAGCATGGAGCACGCTACGAACTCACCTAGTTAGGCATATTTTTTTGTAATTTCTTCTTCATTGCCCAAATCATCTTTGAAACCTACATATGTCTTTTTATTATAGATTAAGACAAAAAGTGACCAAAAATGTGTGGCTTACCATGTTTAACATCAACATCTTGTATAATCACTTTAAACCCCTTTTTCTTGAATTCAGCTTGTAACATCTCTATCGAACCAAACTGTTGGCTTAAGGGGTCCTGACCCAAGTTAGGAGTTGAGGTTAACCAATACAACCCTCTTACTACTGGCCCTTTCAGTAGTGACCTGCCTACGCAAGTCAAATTCTCACCCAAAGTAGTATGGGGGGGTTCTGGAACCAGGTTTCCACAGCCTAAGAGAGATGTAAATGATGTTGGCGCCCTTAGAACCAAAACAACCATGAACATACCTTCACACAAAATACCTAACCAGGAAACCCTTAAAAGATAAATTTAGGTCGTTTATGCAGAATATCTAGCGTGCAAGATAAAACAGAGTCTATAATCCACAAAATATCCCTTAACAACTAGTATTACAACCTAATAGTATTAGATCCATTCACTAACCATTCATCTAAACCCAGAAGCAATTGTGCAAGTGACCTAAACACAGAAAATACAAGAATTGGTAATAATATGCATAAATGATCATAACATAAACAATAGATGCATTTCAGACTTAGATATCAGCAACAACAGTTTTTTATTCATAACATTTTAGATCCTTCATATAAAACCCTTCAGTTCACCCGTGCACAGAGCCAGTGGGGTCCGCACACAACAAGACTAAGGTCTCTGCACACATAGCCAGCAGGAGCCTTTCACCCAGAAAAATACGCACAAAAGTATCAAAACACAGCCAGATCTATCATCAATTGTTCATTCTTATCTAAAAACTTACTTATTCAACTCAACTTAGACTCCTATTTATAATTTTAGCCTGCGTGCCCCTTGTTCTACCCTTTTTACCCATTGCAGCTCATGAGGGGATTTGAACCAGCCAAAATCCCCTTTACTTGTGCTGCGCATGAATAAAAATTACAAAATATATTACAAAAATATATCAAAATGGTCTTCAAGGCTTGGACTTATGTAACCCCACTCCAAGAGGCCCCCAACACAATCTTTTAACTCGTCCTGAGTCACAGCAGAACTGGTTTATTCATCTTGTTATAGAGCTCCTCGATAGCAACAAGAAAGGGCACCAAGACACCCTCACTCTGGTCCACTGCGCTCTGCACGGTCTCTACTAGCTTCTCCAAAGTTGGCCCTTTTGTGGCCAAAGTGACACTCTTCAAGGTCTAATTGAGGTTCCTTAGTGCAACATCCAGGTCCTAAGACAATTTCATTGCCTCATCTTCCCATGCCTTCATGTGGTCAGTGATAATCTACTTCTTCTAGCGTAGCTCCTCGACCTCATCTCACAACGCCTGACTGGTCTGAAGGTGGGTCATGCGTTGGGCAGGAATGAACATGAGAAAGGCATCCTGCTGATCATCGAACTCTTGCTCTTTGGCACACAACTCCTGATTAGTATTTTTTACAAGTGGATATGTTTTCACAGAGTTCCACAGTCCCATGTCAGTCTCCAGAAGGTTTGAGCCCTTTCCAACATTGGCAGAAATGGTTGCAAAGGTGATTTTAACTAAAGAGGCCCATTGCGCGCGCACCTCTGGAGTAATTTGAGGTTGCAACTTAGCATGCAATGCAACAATTTGTTGCTCAAGTTATGCTTTCACCATCTGGTTCTCTGATTTAAAATCCTTGAGCGTGGTGACCAGGATTTCAATCTTCGCTTGTGATGTGGCAAAGGTTGAGGTGACCACTTTTTGGAATTTCACTGCACAATCTATCGATCAGGTTTTCTAATTTTGCACACTAAGCCACGACTGCCTGCTATACTATTTTTGCCTAGATTGATTTTGTTGTTTTCGTGGTTGCAGTCGGATCGACTTCACTTAGTTTCTATTGTGTGTGTGCCTCTCTGCTCTCCATCTTGGCGTAAATAAAGATGTGGAGAGCATGTATCTTTCAACTGGGCTGCTTTACGAGGTCAATGCCGACCTCAGGGAAGGTTTCCACCTGTGCGCATAGCTTTGGTTGTTTTAGGGTCATGACTGTGCCAGGGAAGGGGAAAATTATGCTCTCGGATGAGGTGATGATTGTGGTGGTTGGTAGGCTCACTTGTACTAAACACGCTTTATCCATGATCACTTGTAAAGTGTCCATATTCAACTGTAACACTTTTAGTCCCAATTGCAGGGCTTCCAACATGACCTTGTACTGCTCCTCCATAGAATTCCATCTGTCCTCAGACACAAAAGCAACTATGTCCACAATCTTCTCGATGTCCTCTTCCATCAGAGTGACCTCTTCATTCCCTCTAGCCTTGGACCCCTTTCTCTTTTTGTGTGTACCTTTCAAAGTTTTTGTACCTCCCTTGGTGCCGTGCAGAGATTTGACACCATCCTTGTTTAACCTATATAAACCTCCATGGTCCACATCTTGCTTACCTCCCAGATCTTGTTCTTCATCTCTCTTTGTTTCTAGCTCCTTCTCTTCTCCGCCCTTAATTTATTTGTCATTGTTATTCTTAATGCATGTCTCAATGCACAACTCAATTGTGTCCTTTAGAGTTGTCTCTTTGCCTGATGTGGATGGTGTAATGGGCTGGGTAGAGCTGAACCCAACTTTCCATGTGTTTAGCCAAGTCGCCACAACCTGGTCAACTTCTGTTTCCATTACCATGAACGGTAAGGTATACCATGCAGTGTCCTTGCGTGCCTTGATCTGCAAATTTTGCATGGTTACTTGGAATTCAATAACACTCTTGTATTTCTCATACATGGCTAGTGGGAGTCTGGGCTGGGAATGGATAGCGACAGCCAGCACGCCTTCAAAAATTACCTGAAAGATCTTATTTTCCTTGACATGTGGGGGATCAGGGGAATCCCATAGATTAGCATAGTGTGCCCCTTCGCATACGCACGGCTTTATCTTGGGGATGACTGCATCTGTTGGAGTCTCCCATGTTACCAGCACAATTAGCAACAACAACCATGTGTAGCAGAACTACTTACCCAGCTCCTGCGCCTTGCGCATATTATCCAGAAATTATTCACAAAGAAACTGGGACCATTTATAACTAACCCCCTTCTTGCATCTCTCTACCAAAGAAATGATGTGTCCCGAGACCATCTTTGGTCGACATTTTCTCATTAATTTGCACCTAAGGACTATAATTCCCAAGTACACTCTTGGGTCAACGATGGTTTGAACCAAGGATCCCCTTTTATTCCTCCCCACCTTGTATTTCTTTTTTACATCAGTTGCCAACTTAAGCTCATTACTTTTTCGAAATCCCTTCATCGAATGAGGCCCCTTCTTGGGTAGGGTGGTGATTTTATGGATCAACGCGATGTCTATCGTAATTCTCCCTTGAATCCACAGGAAACCCTCATGGAATAAGGCTAGCAGCTGGCACACACGGACACTGGTGATTGTTTATCTTCCAAATTGCAGAATCCTTAGAAGATTTAGGATTTCAGTGTTGTTCAACCCATGCGCCCAAGGCATTGGCTCAAACTTTGGTACCTCTTCATAGAGCTTAATTCTCTAGCACAAGCTTAGGGAAAGTTTCTACACTTTCCAAGTCATGGTCATCAAACTTAATCTGTGGTATTTTGCCGAACATCTCACCAACAAGGGGAATGTCCTCAGGGATCAACAACATATGTAGGTATTCTTGGACCGCATCTACATTCTTTGGCGCATGCTTAGACAACTTGTGTAGCTTGATATATGGCAGACTGCAAGAGATAGATTTAACAAACATAGCCTCCTCTGTGGATCTTATTACTCTCTTTGATGGATCACCGATGGGGGACTGAACCTTAGTGGCCTGAGTGGGGGACATCACATTCCGAGGAGAGGTGTGTAGCTTTGAGGAAGCCCATTTTGACATTTTCCCTTTTCCCTTAGCCAACATGAACATGATTTCTTCTACCTCAGGGATCACCTATCGAACGTCATCTAATCCCATATCATTTGATGCAGTGAGGGGCGCAGAGTGCTCCTTCGTATGGTTGGTGGTTGTCATTCTTGGTCGGAAGATAAATTTTGGAATATTTATGTGAGATGGAGATTCTCGGCCAAAAATACATGACTTAGAGATAGTGATATAGTAGAAATCACAGATAATCTCAGGGTGTGAAATATTCAGAAAGAAAAGGAACCAATTGTGATCCACACCCTCCCTTTTATAAGCCATCCACGGTAAGAATGGTCGGATTGTCATTAATTTCCACTTACCTTCGATAAAACAGTAAAAAATCATCAAATATCACCTCGTTAAATGCGAAAAACCCTTTCCATCCAACGGTAAAATTACTTTTGCACCCAATTTCATTGTTCCAACAGCTAGTTTCTTCCCCTTCACATCAACTCTACACTTCTATCGCATATGTTTGTGCCTTCCTTCTGCTATGCATGCAGACCCCTTGATAATGATGCTCCGACAATATAGTCATTTGTTTGGCACCGAATTCTATCTATATGGCTTCAAACGACTTCCTTTGAAATACCCGAGAATATTCTCACCGCGCAATGTGGCCAAATGCACCGCACCACCATCAGTGATTTCCTTCACAATATATGGCCCCAACCAATGCTTTTTGAAATTTCCTGGGTGTTGTGAAAACTAACTATCATATAACAAGACCAAGTCTTCCTCCTTAAACACCTTCTGCTATGCATGCAGACTCTTTGATTCTAATGCTTTTACAATATAGTCATTTGGTTGGCACCGAATTGTATCTATATGGCTTCAAAATACTTCCTTTGAAATACCCGGTAATATTCTTGCCGCACAATGTGGCCAAGCACACCGCACCACCATCAGTGATTTCCTTCACAATATATGGCCCCAACCAATGCTTTCTGAAATTTCCTGGGTGTTGTGAAAACTAACTATCATGTAACGAGACAAAGTCTTCCTCCTTGAACACCTTCTACCTGATGTGCATGTCATGCTAGGATTTTTCGCGCACCTTCTACACTTGCTGAAGAAAGTTAGCAATGAACTGATCTTCTTCTAACACAATGAGTTGTGCCAATCATTCCTCCATAATATTAGGCTTGGCCATATTAGTGAAAGATCCAATGCATAGGCTTGGGAAAATATATTCCATTGGCATGATTGCTTCCTGCCCATAGAACATCTTGAAAAGTGTTTTCCCCAACAACTTCTTGCATGTTGTCCTATAAGCCCATAACACAAAAGGGATGCATAAGTCCAAATTATTATTTTCGACATTACAGATCTTTGTGAGTGTTTTCTCAAAGATTTTTTTGAAAGCTTCTACTATACCATTTTCTTGTGGGTGATAAGGGGTACTCTTCTAGTGATGGATCTGAAATTCCTCTTTCAAAGCTTCAATTTTTTCATGCATGAATTGTGTACCTATATCACTAATCAAAATCTTCGGACTTCCAAATATGGTCAGGATGTGTTTAAAAATGAAGTGCACAAGAGTATCTGCAGTGCAGTCTTTAACTGCCTTCGCTTCTGCCCATCTGGTTACATAATCAGTTGTAATGATGATATAGCACGCTCCAGTCTTCTTCCCTAGAGGGTTGATTTGTCCAACAAAATCTATAGCCCATTTAACAAATGATTTTAAGGCCATCTGTGGTTGAAGGGGCATTTCATCTCTGCGTGAGGGCTTCCCTGTCCTATGACATGCATCACAAGCTCGGTAGTATGCATGTGCATCACTATGTAGCATGGGCCACAATAATTGAGCACGAATCACCTTGTATGCAGTGGATTTTCCAGCACAATGGCCTCCTGCCACTCACCCATGAGCCTTAGCCAAGATATCTTGTCTTTCATGTTCCAACACATATCTTGTCAACACTTCATTTTCTTTTAGTTTATACAATTGACCTACAATCAAGGTAAAGTAATTTTCACGCGCAACCAACTCCTTATTTTAATGAAATAAATACTTTGTAGGTGCGGTTCCTGTGGTTAGGAGATAAATAATATCAGCAAAGTGCTCATCAACCACCTTGATAGCAAAGAGATACGCATCGGGTAACCCCTCCTTCAGGTTGGTTGTTTCTTCCCCGTTTTCGATTCATGACAAATGATTAGGTCCGACATTTAGTCTTCCAGGCTTCATAATAATTTGAAGGTGATGCTCCTGAAAGAGCAACAACCATCTGTAGATCTTCCCCCCCAACACAATATTATTGACCAGGTATTTTAAAGCGAAATTGTCAGTGGAAATTTTGAAATTCCCTCCTAGCAGTTAGTGCATGTATTTTTGCAGAGTGTACACCATGGCCAATCCTTCCCTTTCTATAGTTGAGTAGTTGTGCTATGCACTAAAGAGATCCATACCTGAAAAAGAAACAGGGTGATCAATTTCTCCTTCTCCTTGTTGCACAAAAATAACTCCAAGCGCTATACCAGATGCATCCACATGCACATAAAAAACCTTAGACTAGTATGGGAATATCAAGATAGGTGCAATGACCATTTTCTCCTTTAGAACCTCAAAGCTCTTCTGAAATTTGTCATCCCAAAAAATGATACATCTTTCTTTAGCAACTTCTCCATCGGTGCAGTGATCAGAGCATACCCTCTCATAAACTTCCTGTAATAACCAGTGTGCCCTAGGATGGAGCACAAATGTTTCTCATTAGTATGAATTTATAAGTTGATGATAACCAAGATATTGGCTTGTTCGACCATAAATCCTTGCTAACATACTATATTCCCTAACAAAATTCCAAAAGGAACACAAAATATACATTTCTTTAGGTTGAGAGAATTCTGGTGTTTTCTACAAGTGTCAAACATCATGCGCAGGTTTGACACGTTTATTTACCAGTCCAAATACTATCCAATCATCAAAGTATACCTCCAATAATTTATTCATGAATTCCTTGAACATAACCACAACCACGCGTGAGAATATTGTAGGTGCACTTTTCAATCCCAATGGCATCACAGTATATTGGAAAGAGCCCCACTCAGTGGCGAAGGTGGTCTTGTTGTAGTCTTCAGGCACAATTTCGATATGATGATACCTCGAGAATCCATCAGTAAATCAATAAGCTTCTTGTCCTCCTACATTATCTAGGATTTCATCAGAAAACAAAGTAGGGAAGAGGTCATACACACAGGCATCATTCAACTTGCGTAGATATACAAAAATCCTTATCTCTCCTTTTGTCTTTTTCTTCTGAACCACCATTGGTCTTACCCAATCAAACTATTCTACAGGCTCAATGATTTTTGTGGCCACCATATTTTCTAATTCCTCTTTTCCCCTCCTGCTTATACTTGGGATTCAATCAGTATGGAGTTTTCTTGACAAGGCGCACATGTGGTTTCAATGCGATATTCATAACACCCATGTCCCCTACAATTCCCTTGAGCTCAGAGAACTTTGTAGGAAATAGATCCTGATACTCTCTGAGAAGCTCTGCAATCTTTCCTACTGTATCATCATCCCAGTAATCCCCAAATTTGGTTCACTTGGGCTTCTCTTATATCCCAATGTTGACTTTCTTCAATTTTAGAGGTTGAGTGACATAAACCATCCCTAATTTGGGCCCTGCAACTGTGCGCTCTCCTTTAGATTCATGGATGTTAACATTTCTCAGGTCATCTTCATTATCCTCTATTAACAAGTTCCTATAGTTGAGAATGTCTTACATCTATGCATCCCAGTCCAGCGCAACACATTCCTTTTGGGGTCATGATTCATCAAAGATAGGGGAATATATGTCTTGCAGGGCTTCATCCAATTTCTTTGAGCACTCGACCTAGAAAAAGGTTTCCAAGAAACACTTAGTAATCGTATTCTAGTGGCAAGTGCCTTGGTGTAGCTCAACTTCTAGATACCAGGTGGTGGGTACCAGCCCCAATGAATGAATAAACCTTTGAACCCACCCGTTCCAGGTATTTTCATCCAATATCTCCATCCACATGGCCAGGTGCTTGTGTGTATCTCCCCGACAAAAAAAAAAGCTCAATTGGTGGGGAAGATGGAGGTTCAAAGGGCAGTGTCATCAATTTTATACATCCCTCCCAGTCCTGGAAATATCCCTTGTGCATCTCCCACTAATGCACTAAGGTTGTGCGCATAGCCAAATCAAGTTCCTAGAACCTTCGATCCTTTGGGACAGCTTTTTCCAATGCTTCCAAAAATTCTTTGACACTACCAGAACCATCAAAATAGGGTAGTTATCTTACCTCTGAGAAGATGCACCTGAAGTTCTTCATGATCTTGAGGCAGTGCAATGCAGATACATTGTGCAACTGGTTCTGCCAGTTCTCCATTTCACCATATGAGTCTGATAAACACAAGCTATCCTTCTCCCAATTCAACATGGCTTTAGTGGTAGGGTTGATAAAATCTTTGTCTCGTGTAGTTAGCCTGTAAATATGTTCGAAATCATCCCCTTCACGTATTGGTTTTGTATGTCGTTCCCCTTCTGATGGGCCTAGTGGGACTATCACTTGCGTACTATCATTATCAAAGATCATGCTTCTACACTTCAGGTTAATGATGCCACCCATATCAATTGCCCAGTCCAATCCTAACAACACAGGATATGGGTTTGCATCATCCACAATTTGTATTAGTTCGAAATCCACGCATACCTTCACTCCATCAATGTCTATCACAACTTGTGCAAGCCTTCCAAGTGGAATGATGTTTTGTTGATTAGCAATGTGTAGCTAAATGGTGGACCATTCCAAATTTGGTTATCCCATCTTCTGCCAGGCTTGCTTAGGTAATACATTTGCATCAGACCCTAGATCTAATCACTCTAATACTCTCCAATATTCACAGTCATGCGTATTTTTGGGTCTTGAAATTGTCACTCATTTCCATTACATTTTCACTTATATTTCCATATTACCACTTTCACTTCACCTCAATTTCATTACATTTACCTTAACATTACCACTATTGGGTTACATTTATGTTTTTCCAAACTTTATTAATTCTTAGCATTTTAAAGTGAATTTGTGGTTAAAAATTAGAAAATAATGTGCATATGCTTATACCTAACAAGTGGGATGAGATTGTTGCCATGTGTAGGTCAAAAGGAAGCTTCTAAAAGACCTTTATGTGGCCTACCGAAACCAAATTCGAATTTTAGTGGAGAAAATCATGGGATCATGAGGATATGTGTCTCATTTCCTTTTTGTATTGAAACTCTAAGAAGATATGTGTCTCATTTCTTATTTGTATTGAAACTCTAAAAAGACATGTGTCTTATCATTTCCTATTTTGATTGTAACTCTGGAGATAGAGGGAGAGATTCATGGATTTTCATTAATGAGATAATTTCTCATATTTTTTGTATAAATAGGGGAAGCTTTCTCCTATCAAGAGATGTGAAAAATGGTGAAAAATAGGTGAAGAAGAGAAAGGATTATAGAGTGTCTTGTAACAAATCTTAAGATGGAATGGAATGTAGATTTGTGAGTTTATCAATAAAAAAGTTCAGTTATTTGATATTTTTTTATCACATCTTCAAGGAGCTAAGGAATTTCACCGAATTGGTAGCAGAGGGCCCCTACTATCTAAGGAGGTTTCATGTGTTTTCTAGCTAAGTCATTTTAATTTCTTTTTTAGTATCTTTCTTTACTTCTTGATTTCTAGATTGCTTTCTTATTTCACAGTCAATGTTTGAGTTATTAGTTGTTTTCATTTATTGAATTCTCAATTAAGTTTCAATATCCATGGATTAGGATTTATAGTTTTCATCATATCTTAATTAGAAAATAAACTCCAAAAACTTGTGAATAAAACTTTGCGTTAATTCATTTGATAAACATTTTCATTCCTTCCTTTTTATATAGATTAATTTCATCTTTTAAATAGAATGCTAAGAATCAAAATATAAAAACTCCCAAAAACATCAACAAAAACCTTAAAACAACGAAGTAGGAAAAAGGGATACTTAGACACATATAGTGCATTACACTTCATCAGTTTACTAGCCCTGATTGATAATTTATGTTAGCAGTTTAGGACACTAAATTAACTAAACATTTTGGTGCCATTGCCGGAAAAGTGTTACTAGGTAACCTTATTTATTACATTAAAAAAAAAAAAAAACTTCAATCACCTACCACACCCACTATACCATGTGGTGCAATAAGAGCCACACGTCCACATCATGAATTCATATTTTTACAGGTAAAAGAAGCGATGATAAAAGAGGTTGAAGAAATGGATGGATATGATGAAAATGAGTAAGATCCTTTTGGATTTCCCATTCAAGAAACTGATATCAACGTTCAAATGAAGAACATCCATCTATCTGTACTTCCTAACTTCAAAGGTATGAGATCAGAAGACCTGAAAACCTTTCTTTTTGAATTTTAAATAATTTGTGGATCTTATGGCTACTCATTGCACATTCAAAAATTGAATTTGTTTCTAGCAACATTAAAGGATAGAGGTCTTAGATGATTCATGAATTTAGGAACAAATTATATAAGGACATGGGATGATATGAAAAGAGTATTTTTAGAAAAATATAAAGATTATTTCATGCACCATGACCTTAGAAATGAAGTCTTTAAGATGAACCAAAAAGAGGATGAAAGCCTGGAAGATTTAGT
Source organism: Pinus albicaulis (assembly GCA_034641835.2). Lineage (NCBI taxonomy): Eukaryota > Viridiplantae > Streptophyta > Pinopsida > Pinales > Pinaceae > Pinus > Pinus albicaulis. The sequence goes on along the minus strand of CM076580.1, from coordinate 251,536,898 downwards.
GGAGAGATTTACTTATAATATCAAAAGATCTAAATTGCTTAATCTAGGATCAGCTGCATTAAAAACTCTCATAATAAATGCTATAAATGATGAATGGATTGATCATATTAATTAGGTGGGGAAAGGAGATATTTATCAATTGCCATTTCAAGAAATTTGTGAACTATGCAAGAACATATCAAGAGGAAAAGAAAAATGTGTAAGATCCCCTCAAGATCCATTTATGGCAAGAGTAAGTAATTTAGCATCAGGATTGGTAAGTCAAACTGAACCTAACAATTTGCTAAACATTCTTGGTAATTTATATGAACAAACTGACATGCTAAGAATGAAAAACAAGAAAAAAATTGTTTTATTTATATTTTGTTGTAAATGTAGAAAGAAACATTCTTTGCATGAATGTCCACTTGGTAACATTAAAATTTGTAAAATTTGTGCAAGATCACATACTACTGAAGATTTCCCATCATTACCAGGGTTGAAGAAAGTTTACCAGAATGATAATGGAGAAAAGCAAGCACAAGGGAAACTTTTTTATGTAGCTCCAAGAGGACTATGGCAGCCTCATCAACCTAATATGATGTAATATCCTTATGCACAGTTTCAAAGTTATGCATAACAATCTCAAGGTATCTGGAAAACACCCTTGCCTTGGAAACCTTGGGCATCTCAATCCCAACCTCAAAACCAACCTTGGAAACCTTGGCCATCTCAATTCCAACCTCAAAACCAATTTTGGCAACAAATTTGGCAAAGGCCCTACAAAGGAAATCCACCATCTCCTCAAAATTTCCCTCTCTATCCTCAATACCATCATCAATGTTATTCATACCATTCACCTCCACCACAACATTAATATCACCCTCATTTGACCTCAATTCTACCTTTCCCATTATCATCCACACAAGCACCCCAAAGATGCATTCCCACTCCACTACATGCACAACCATTTCATATCACCAACAATAAAACACCTCAATCAAATTAAAATTTTTGAGGTATTTCAAAATGATTCACCAAATATCATTGAAGAACAACAACCAGAAGAAGAAGACTCAGATAAGGTCCAGGAATCATGGATATCTGTTGATAAAGAGAAGTTATTGGAACCAGATATTGAAAAGTTTCATGCCTGCCTATCACCAAATTCTATAAATGAAGATCACATCTCTGAAGACTTGCATGACATGATAGCAGGAGGCCAAGGAATACAAGGTTACATTGAATCTTGGTTCAGGAGAGTCATCAGATCCCAATGCTCAATTCTTCAGTATCTTCTGATATCATCTCAATCAAGGCAATTGGTCTCTCATATACGGGTATATATCAAAGAGTATATTTCAAACCTGCAGATGAGTTTATCTATCATCCTATTACGTACATGGTTCCATTGGAAGTATTCATATACTTGAATAAGATTTCTTTGTCAAGTAGAGTAGGACATATATAAAAAAGAAAATTAAAAAAAAAAAATTGTTATTTTCATCATTTAATTTGAATTAATTTTATAATAAATTTTAAAAGAAAAAAATGAAAATTTTTTGTTTCAATAAATTGTTTTGTCTAATAAATTATATATGTATATTTTTAAATCTTTGAAAAGATAATATATATAATTTTATTAACAAATCAATTAAAAAATAAATAAACAAAAATAAAACTTGTCATATTTTTCTAAATATTAATAAATGTTAATAAAGAAAATTAAAAAACAAATCAATAAATTCCATTTTTGTTATTAATAATCTCTTCTAATAATAAAAAAAAAAATCAATAAAACAACCAAACGTATTCAATAAAATTCATGGCATGGTTGAGTATAAACGACTATGATTTTAGGGTCCTACACTTCATCTTTTATGCACAATTAGCATATGGATCCTGCATACAACTGGGGCGAGGGTAAATTCCCTTCTATGGCTGATCAATCAAGTAGAATGGATTAAAATAGGGAAAGACGGGTCTTCATCTCATCACCAGTTGCAACGGTTTAGATGTTCACCATTAAAAGCATTAAATTTTTAAGGATATTCATGGTCCTGCCTTACTTCTTGGTTTTGCTCATGACCAAAGGAGGCCCACACATATGCGTGAGGCCAGCCTTTGGCTTAGCCTTGCGCATATGCGTAGGCCTCCGAGCCAATAAACCCTCAACCATAACTCATGCCACGGTTCAGGCATGCCTCCAGGCTTCTCCACGCAGCATTTGACCAGCCCAACCACTCAACCATGGCGCCTCCACAATAATTCACAGGTAGACTCTTCTCTCTAGTCTGACCTCAGATATCTGTCCAGAGTCTGAGTTATATTTAGGATCTGAGCTGCAATAGTTTCCAAATCCGAGAGTTCTGTTCAGGATCCGAGCTACAAGAGTTTCCAAATCTGAGTTTTCAAGTTTGCTGGAGAACCTATCAATAAGCAATCAAATGCTGCAAATATATTCCACAGAATAAAATGATTGGTAGATCCATTTTTTGAGGGAGTTAAATGAATTTGATTTGGATTAGTTTTCTTGGTGGCATTTATCAAATGAAACGTACGAATTTGATAATCAAACCTGTTTTACCAGCAAATAATTTTATCGCTGCAACAAATAAATTTTCCAAAAAAAAATGCAATTGTTTTTAACACTTGACTTTGAAACACATTTTCTGGTTGACTGAGGATGAATTTCAAAAAATTGAGATGTGGGTTTTTTTTCAAACATGGGTAATTAAATAACTGAGAAATATTTTTATGAGTTTCCTAGCCGATTGAGATAATTTCAGAGATCTTTTGAACCCCATTTTGTAGATTGCATGGAGAAACGGTTTTTTTTTTTTTTTAACACACAGTGAACAGTTGAATACAACATGAAGAGTTTAAGTTTAAATCAAAATTTTCTGTAGATTAATCCATAGAATGGTTTCATGGGTAGATAGAATAGATATAAAATTTGAATTTGTCTTTACATAATGCAACCGTAGCACTTGGTGGGCTCATTTGTTTAGATCACTGAGATTTATTTCGTTATTTTTTTTCTTTTTTTTTTGCTACCCATTCGAGAGTGAGGATTATCCATTTGAATGCTTCATTGTTGTGCTGAGCCATTGTTCTACGAATCCTCTCATATGATCCTAGTTATGGAGGAATCATGCTAATGATTAGAAGCCAAGCAACTTCAAAGCCTTGAGAGCTCGCAGTATTGTTGCCCACACAGTGATTCTTCTGATGAAGAAATAATTGGATTTTCATCTACATAGTGAAATGTTTAACATTGAGTGTAAAATTGTGATTCTTCTGGAAGAGGCAACATATTTTTTCTGCATTATGCATAAATGATAATAATGTTTAGTTTTATTTAAAAAAAAACTTCTAAATTGCAAAATCTCTCACTGCTTTTCCTTTTGTTGTCTTTATTGGATTGTCACAATACCAGTCCTTGTTCCTCACTTATTTGGGTAGGTAACATTCTCTAAGGTTTAATTCTTAATAAAATGTATTTGCCATTAAAAAAATTAAAAAAAATAAAAAATAAATTAAAAAAATAAAAATAAATAAATAAATTATTGCATCAATAAAATAAGTAGTGTATTGTTCATTTTCCTTGAGGAGGTACTGATTGATTTAAATGTCAATATTGATTATTTGCATAAGAATGTATACTTAATTTTCTTTTTAGGATTTTTAGCTACAGAAACTGTGCACATTCTGCAGTTGTGCACGTTATACAACTAAGAAGCAATTTTGCAGCTGAGAAACTTCACTGTTTCACCCAAATTTCAAACTAGTCTAATTTTCTCATCCGACATCGGATTTTGACAATTCAAGCATCATTGAAAATATTTCGACGAGGTCTACATAATGAGAAAAATATCATCAAATTTTGAAATAGTAAATACTAAAGATATTGCTGAAAAAACACAACAAGTAACTTGAGGCACTAATTTCGAAACATGTATAAATTCTTCTGGTTTTCCTTCGTGAACTTGTTTTATTAGTACCAATTCTCAGTTTTTTTGTGTAAATGTCATAACCAGAGAGATTGATCACCTCTCTCTTTTGATAATCTTACATTCCATTGCAGAAGAAGTACTAGTTTTATTTTGCAAGTTCCAAGAGGAAGGACATATGACTACAAGCGAATAGTGTCTCTCTCAGAGACTAAATTTATTTTACGAGAAGATGATCAGCAACAAAGAAAGAAACATCAATGCATGAGCATGTGCTAATGAAAATCAGATTCAACACTTGAAATCCTTTCAGATTCCAGTGTCTCCATTGCATCCATGCTTCCTCAGTCAATAAAACATTCACCTCGTCTCCCTTACATTCACTATTGCATTTCTACTTAGTCATTCAATAAAATCCTCGTCTCATTTTCCCTCACTGTTCATTTTTTCCCCAGTGATTATATTTTCCTTCCATGCTTTCAACCTAGAAATAAAACCATTCAGATCCTCTACAAAGCTGATTCATTTCATTTCCATTTTCATTCTGTCAAATAAACCTTGATGCACTGCAAAAATTTCCATCCATAGTCCTTCAAAAAAATTTCTTTCATGCTTGCATTAGTTGATGGAGGATTATTTAAGGTCTCCCTTCTAACAAGTCTTGGCCTATCGACATCAACACATTATCTAGGTCCAAGACTAGAGTCCTTAATAGTACCTTGAGGCTTGTATGCATTAATAACAAGTTATCTCGCTGACAATCATGGGAATACATCAATGTCCCTTGATCTTCAGATCTTGCAAGTGGCTTGACATCAGCCCATCTATTCGCACTTTGCAAGATGTACTTAGGTACCTTGGTACTCATTGGCATTAATGGTGAGTTTTCCTCGCATTGGTTAGCGGCATTCATCAATGGTCGGTAATCCAATGACTTCTCTTCATGCTTGACATCAACACATTTATTCGCATGACTAGAATTGTACCATCGGATTTTGTAATGATTGAAGAGTACAACATTTCAGCAGTTTGCAGCAGGAATCAATTTGTATCAGCAACAATAAATATTCCAATCTTTTCATCATCACAAAGAGAACAAAGAATCAGATAAAATTCATTTGTTTACATAGTCCAACAACATCAACAACCACCCCACATGCATCTCATCCATTTTCAAAGGGTAAGTTAAGGTACATCATTTTCTAACTTTTTACCATAGAATTCCTTGAAAAGCTAGAATGATAATTTTTGGAAAAAAAAATTTCTCTTCCTCATTTCATAAAATTGCCAATACTATCAGATGGGGGGGGATACATTCATATTCATACTTTGACACGTTCATATCACATTCAGAAACCCACATTTTTCCAAAATATATTAACTATTACATTATTATTATGAGCATACAATGGCTTTTCAAAAGTACTCAAAAGATGATTGAATACAAACACAATCATGGTTGTCACACAAGAACCAACCATGGTACAATCCAATAAAGAAATACTTTGCAATAAAAATCAAATTATCATTATGCAAAGATCAAAGGGAAAAATTAAATGCAACAACAAAATATGGTTGTAACAGAAAAACCAGGCATGTTGCAATTCAAGTAAAACACTTTGAAAAAATATGAAGTTATCAAATGATATCATGCAAAGTTAAGGCAAACCTCAAGGATCAAAAGGAATTAATGTAATAGATTGCATGAAGACATGCAATAGCTTCCATTGGGGGGTATGTTGGGTCTTGAAATTGTCACTCATTTCCATTACATTTTCACTTATATTTCCATATTACCACTTTCACTCCACCTCCATTTCATTACATTTACCTTACCATTACCACTATTGGGTTACATTTATGTTTTTCCAAACTTTATTAATTATTAGAAATTTTTAAGTGAATTTGTGGTTAAAAATTAGAAAATAATGTGCATAAGCTTATACCTAACAAATGGGATGAGATTTTTTCCATGTGTAGGTCAAAAGGAAGCTTCTAAAAGACCTTTAAGTGGCCTACCAAAACCAAATTCGAATTTTAGTGGAGAAAATCATGGGATCATGAGGATATGTGTCTCATTTCCTTTTTGTATTGAAACTCTAAGAAGATATGTGTCTCATTTTTTATTTGTATTGAAACTCTAAAAAGACATGTGTCTTATCATTTCCTATTTTGATTGTAATTCTAGAGATAGAGGAATAGATTCATGGACTCTCATTAATGAGATAAATTCTGATATTTTTTGTATAAATAGGGGAAGATTTCTCCTATCAAGAGATGTGAAAAATGGTGAAAAATAGGAGAAGAAGAGAAAGGATTATAGAGTGTCTTGTAACAAAGCTTAAGATGGAATGGGATGTAGATTTGTGAGTTTATCAACAAAAAATTTCAGTTCTTTGATGCTGTTTTGATCACATCTTCAAGGAGCTAAGGAATTTCACCGAATTGGTAGCAGAGGGCCCCTCCTATATAAGTAGGTTTCATGTGTTTTCTAGCTAAGTCATTTTAATTTCTGTTTTAATATCTTTCTTTACTTCTTGCTTTCTAGATTGCTTTCTTATTTCACAGTCAATGTTTGAGTTATTAGTTGTTTTCATTCCTTGAATTCTCAATTAAGTTGCAATATTAATGGATTGGGATTTCTAGTTTTCATCATTTCTTAATTAGAAAATAAACTCCAAAAACTTGTGAATAATACTCTTCTTTAATTCATCTGATAAAAATTTTCTTTTCTTCCTTTTTAAATAGATCAATTTCATCTTTTTCATAGAATGCTAAGAATCAAAATATAAAAACTCCCGAAAACATCAACAAAAGCCTTAAAACAACAAATTAGGAAAAAGGGATACTTAGGCACATATAGTGCATTACACTTCATTAGTTTACTAGCCCTTGTCGATAATTTATGTTAGAAATTTAGGACAATAAATTGACTAAACACGCATCTCTCGACTATTTCTCTTCTTGTGCATATAAATATTGTTCGTGGCCTTAGTATCCATTTGAGGCACATCTTTTTCCGCATGGCTGTCTATAAGAGCCTGGAGATTATCTATTTCCTTTAGATTGCATAGCAGCCTAATGCAAGCTTGTAGGAATGGTTTAACTTCGTCATCAACCTTTGGTTCTATGGTAGCCCTTGACGTGGACACTTATGCAGCAGCAAAATCCTTCCTAGCTTTAATGAAAATCTCTTTTTCTTTCTGCAGGTTGAGTCCTTCCTTCTTGTTAGATTCATTTCTGATCACTGGCTCTGCGGCAACCTTTTCCTCATTTCCTCCAGTGGCAACACCACTGTGTGTAATTACATTTACACTTGGACCATCATTGTGCGGTTCAGCTTTAACCATTTGTATGTTTTGGGTAGGCCTCTTCTTCTTTTCTTGCATTTTACATATTGACACAGGAAAATCTTCAATTACATGATCAAATTGACTACAGTAACTACAAGATTGTCGCGGAGGGTTTGGGCAGTTGCGTGCATAGTGTCCATCGTCTCCACAGTTATAGAAAATTAATTGCCCTCTTCCTCGACCTATGCCTCCACCTCTCCTCACTCCCTGTCCTCTTGATGGGGATCCTCCTCGTCCAGAGGGAGATGATGGTGATGAAGGATCGCCCTGCACTCTGTAAAGGTTCGTATTGTTTATCATTAAGGCAAGTGTTCGATAGTGGCACTCATCATGACCAACTAAAGAGTAGAATCTGCACCACTGTTGCTTCAATTGTGTCACATAGGCTCCTAACCGAGGGCAATGGTCTGTGTCATGTTGTCCAACCACCCTAAAATTAGCGCACCATAATGTGGGGGTACTAGGCCTGGCAGCATCCCTGGGGCACAATGGATTTGGTCCCCCATCTTGCAGATAATCCAAAAATAGAGGACACTGATATTTTTTATGGCTAGCACCCTTGTATCGTATGCACCAGACATTTGCGCTAACTTATTAACCCCTGTCTCTTCGTAAATTCTGAATTTCTAAGTGCATAGCTTCTAAATGGATTTGAATTTGCAACTCTCCAATTTGAGCATCTTATCTAGGAACAACTTCTAATTTCATAGCAGTTTCCAGGGCTTAGTCCAGAGAATCAATCTTCTGCTAACCCAGAGACCCGTGAACATGTGGTAAGAGCATGGAAATGAACCATTCCTTATGCTACTTATCATCGTAAAAAATCCTTTGTTGATGATGGTTTGATTCAGTCATTGGTCAACTTCCCAAACAGATTCCTTCGGCCCTTGCTTAAAGTCTTTAAGTTCTATTATGCACTGAGAATAGGAATTTGGCTTTTGAAACTGTTGCTTCAATGCATCCTTAATTTACTGAAAAATAGGATCTATGTTTTGAGAAATTTATCCCATGAACCAATCTAAAGTGCAACCTTAAAATTCCATAGCCAATTGCACTCTTTTGACCGCATCGGTATTAACATTTTGTGTAGTCCACACCGCATTCACCACAAATGAAAATCGATCCATATCTTCATCCCTCGCCCCCTTAAAGGTGGGTAGCTTCATATACATGACCATAAATTTCACAGGTGGGGGTGGTGGTGGGGTAGGAGAAGTCTTACCCTTGTGCAAGTTTAATGGTGGCGTAACAGGAGGGCTAGCTTCAGCGTTCATATCCTCGCTTCCGTCTATATAAGGTGAGTTTCTCAGAGGACTATATATAGCTCTGTGCCCTCTATGATTGAGCAGATAATATTTTCCATTGCGCGTACTCCTTTCGATATAATTAGGGATCATTCACTCGATGTGGTTGCAAAAAATAACCTTTACACACAATATCATGTTAATTAGCAAGGAAAAAGTTCGTAAGAATTTACCTCTCAATCCCTTGAAAAATATCCTTTTAGCTTCAAAGTATGACACAATTTTCTCTACTACAAATTCTGTCACAAACCAGCCCAAGATGTTGTCAACCTAGTGATCTACAGTTCAAGTAATGGAATTATCAGTCTTTTCCAACTATTGGATCAATTCAGAGGTCCACAACATGACCTGATCGTCCTTCCAACAGGTTTTGAATTCTGCTAATCTTAACAACCACTCCTACAATTCATGCACAAAGGTCACGAATAAGATGTCGTGCACTTCTGTAAAAATATACTTGTTCTTCCACTCTTCAGTGGATAACTTCTTACTTCTGTTTTATTTTAGGGAAAATTCTTAAATCTATTTTTCAAACCAGTCCTCTAGTTTAGGCTTTAATGTTCACCACTTACCTTTCAAAATCACCCAACCTCTCTCAAAATGATCCGTGTCTTGGCAACGGAACCATTTTTTGGCTTGAGCGGTCCTCACCCAGGTTCAAAGTTGAGGTTAACCAACAAAACCCTCTTACTACTGGCCCTTTCGGTAATGACCTGCTTGTGTAAGTCAAAGTCTCACCCGAAGTAGTATGGTGGGTTCTGGAACCAGGTTTCCACACCCTGAGAGAGATTTAAATGATGTGGGTGACCTTAAACCCAAAACAACCACGAACAAACCTCCGCATAGAAGCCTTAACTAGGAAACCCTTAACAGACATATTTAGGTCGTTTATGTATAATATCTGGCGCTCAAGCTAAACCATAGTCTATAATCTACAAAACAGCCCTTAACAGGTAGCATTAAAACCCTATAGCATTAGATCCATTCACTAACCATTCATCTAAACCCAGAAGCAGTTGCACAAGTGATATAAACACAGAAAATACAAGAATTGGAAATAATATGCAGAATTGATCATAACATAAACAATAGATGCATTTCAAACTCAGATATTAGCAACAATAGTTCTTTATTCATAACAGTTCAGATCCTTCATACAAAACCCTTCAGTTCAGCCCCACACAGAGCCAGTGGGGTCTGCACACAGCAGGACTAAGGTATTCACGCACATGGCCAGTAAGAACCTTTTACCCAGACAAATCCGCACAAAAGTATCACAACACAACCATATCTATCATTCATTCTTATCCAAAAAATGACTTATTTGACTCAATCTAGACTCTTATTTATAATTTTAACATGTGCTACTCTAAGGTCTGCAAAATATGGTTTGCGACCCCTTGTTCTACCCATTTTACCCATTACAACTTATGAGGGGCTTTGACCCGCCCGAGAGCCCCTTGACTTATGCTGCACACGACTAAACTTACAAAATACATTAAAAAAATATATCAAAATGGTCTTTAAGGCTTGGACTTAGGGGACTTGTCTCCAACACAAACTAACATGTTTAGGTGTTGACCACTGATACACTGGAGTTTAGACCTTGAAAGACTTCAGGTTGAGATGGTGAGCTATCCAATTGATGATTTGGGATGCTTTTTTGCCTTAATGAGTTTTCATACACATGAAGTTTGACAGTTGAGATGCCCCCTTAAAAAAATGTCCCAATGAAATTTCTTGAACTCATTTGATGATTCACTTACCTCCTTTCATGCGTTGAATTCCTAAAAAATATGACAAACTCATAACACTAGAAAAATAGAGCATTACGCAAGTTCATAGTGAATTCTAACTATTTTACACTGGTTTCACTATGAACTTGGATAAAAGTGTCAAATTCACTCTAATGACTGGATTTTCTCATGCATGAGATATTTTTGGATTTTTCTTTGAAATTGACTCCCATCACATGAATGATGACCATTAAGACCCCTCGCATATATGCATTTTTTGAAAATTATGAATTCAAAAGACCCTATTCAACTCTAAGTGACTCAAGCTAATTAACTTAAGGTCAACCAAATTTTATCATGAATAAAAACCTCGTTAAAGTTGAATTCTCTACCTTCCTTTTTTTTCCACCTCTATTAGTTGTTTCCTTATGCACAGAGGATTTTCCTCTTCCTTAATTCCCCCATTATTTCTTGGAGCAATGCATCATTTTGTTTCATAAACCAAAATACATTAGGGTTCGATATTCTCCATTTAGCGTCCTTGGTTTCATGTTCCCAGTACATGCATATCTATTTTCATCCTCGTGTTATGCAACTAGCTCACAAAATAGAGAAACTATAGATCAATGACTTGAGAAATACCCTATTTGAGGGGGAAACATCCTTTACATTACATAAATGAAAAATTCTTGGAAGATACAAATTATAAGACCTCCTTTCTATATATATGGATCCAAGGGGTCAAAATAAAATCATAGGCTACATAACAATAATAATGTAAGTCCCAACAATAACAATAGTGGTCTTCTATGGTGCACAATAAAAACAATATGGGGACTATGTGGGCACATAGATAACAATAAGGTGGGTACACTAAGAATAAAAATAAGGGGCTACATGAGTATTACAGGGACCTAACATGACCCTCTCCTTCAAAAAAGTGTTTTCCTCAATGCTTGAGTAGTTTTGGATGCTTCTATATAAAATTCTCATCCTCCCATGTGGAATCTTCAACAGGAAAGTTCTTCCATTTGTTGAGATACTCTAAAATTGATCAATTTTTTGGCTATCATGTTGTTGTTTCAATGACTTCTTTAGGTTCCAATATTATTTTTCTTTCCTCATCAATTTCTATAAATATTGTTTGAACTGGGATATTTTCACCTATAACCTTCTTTAAGCATGAAACAAGGAAAACTGGGTGCACTTGGGAAGATGCAGGAAGCTCCAATTTGTATGCCATAGTACCATTCATTTAAAAAACCTTGTAGGGATCATGGTACTTTGGTGATAATATATTATCCTTCTTAGCTTGCTTGAGGGACATTTGTTTGTATTTTTGTAGTCATAAAAATACCCAGTTTCCTGTTGTTTCATTCGATTATGTGTCAAACTGAGGTTATCCTTTATGAGTTGGAGAACTTGTTGTTGATGCTCAGTGTGATATTCCACTACTTGAACCTTCGAATTTTATCTTAAATATGATGTGTTGGATAGTGGATGATATCCATAAAGTGCCATAAATGGGGTCATTTTTGTTGCAATATGGAAGGAAGTGTTATAGCACCATTCATTCGTAGGTAACCACTTGACCCATTGTGTTGATTTATCAGATAAAAAGCAACGAAGACATCCTTCTAAAAAAAATCACTGTCTCATTTTTCCCATCAGATTGAATATGATAAGATGAGCTATGATCTAATTGAGTACCTAGACAATAAATTAATTCAATCCAAAAAATTTCAGTAAAAATGGGATCTATGTCACTTACAATAATCCTTGGGTTTCCATGTAGCTTTTGAATTTTTTCCATAAATGCATTAGCAACTATTTTAGCTTTAAATAGATGAGATTATTAAAAAAGGTGTGCAAGCTTGGTAACTCTATTAAATACACCCATGATGACAGGGGCAAGGAATTGGTTAAGTACTAAACCAAACCTGCTCAGATCAGAGTGAGACAGTGAGAGATTGTGCAGAGGGATCTCAAGCCCAAGAGAAGCATTCTATTGTTTAATATTATTGACTTAATGAAATTTACAGATAGTAGGGCTTTTAGCCAAGGCTTTCCCTAGATGTATCTTTGTGTTGTGTGATTGAAATTATTTCTCTTTCTTGTTCATGTGAATATGTGATCGTAATTGGTTTCTGCAATTTCTATAATATATTCAAGTATTTTGTTTTAGCATATTACAAGATCAACTGAATTTATGTGTATTTTCTACATGGTATTAGAGTGGGAATCACTATAGAATAAAAGAACCAAAGTTTTTTATGAACAAATGAATCGAATTTTTAGATTTATTCTTCAGGACCAACAACAAACCAGGATGTCTTCTCTGGATTGAGACTTGAATATGCCCTTGAGGGTAATTTGAATTACATATATTAGATGGATAGGGTGGAGGCAATGCTGGAGGACAATATATTGGAGGATTTTATAGACACTGATATTCCTAGGCCCACAGTAGCAAATGCTCAAAATCTTGATGCGTGGAAGAAGAGTGTAGCAAAGGCGAGAAGGATTTTGTTAGAAGGAGTCCAAGATCATATTGTCTTGAACTTCCATGGAAAGGAAACTCCATATGCTATGTGGAAGGCATTAAAAGATATGTTTTAGAATAGAAACAACCACAAGAAGTTGATGTTAAAGGAAAATTTCAGAAAGATCAATATGGAGAAGCGCGATAAGATACCAAAATAATTGGTGAATTTCACTCAATGTGTAATATTCCCAAATATAGAATGCAACAATAATATACAGTTATGCAGAGAAACAATGTAGATCATCTAAGTAAGAGTAGGAGGCCAATATGGAGGCTCTTTATTTACATTTACATCAGCAAAATATATGCATAAGAAATCCCATGTGATGTACAACAGGAAATAGAAGACTTTATTGGAAGAAAACAATCAAAAATAGGTACTGCAACCATGTATTAAGACTGAAAAGAGCTTGACAACATTATTTTATTTTCTGCAACTGCTATAGATTACACTTCATATCTAGAGAAGATATGGGTATAAAAAGTTAGATATATATTAGATCCGTGCACTAGATAGGCTCTCCTTCAAATTCCCCTTGGGGTTTCTAGCAAAACATGAAGTACAAGGAGTAGATCTGAGATCTAATGCTGCAATTCTATAGAAATATTTAGAAATATATGGATAGTTAGATCTGATCTATTTTATACATTATGATGATCCCCTCCAATGGATCTCAAATGTGAAGGGTATATCCCCAACACATGAAAATCACTCCAAAAAGTGAGTTAAAAGTCCCTGCAACAATACCCACACAAATAATACAGTTCTCGAAGGAAGACTACGTTGTAGGCTTTAGAACATGTTTAGCCTGATGCCGAGATTTGAAAATGTAGCTCCAATGGTCCAATACTCTCTTGCTAATGGGATAGAAGACTTCCCCGCTGAAAAGGAGCACTAGAATGGCCTAGATCTAAGTAGATCTAGCCTCCACTTGTTGTAGCTTACAAAGACAACAAAACCCTCAACAGGATTTGCGTTGCAGTTGGAAGAAGAAGCTTGGCCTTAAACCTAATAGTGGATAAGAAATGAAATGCTCTTCCAAGAGGCCTCTCAAGGAAAGAAGTGGGATTCTCGATCAGGAACACCCAGTGCTAAACAACACTATTCTCAGCTAAGAAACAAGAGAATGATATATGTCTAAACAGACAATATATTCAGAAAATACGATATCATAAACAACCTTCTCATGCTGCCATCCTCTTACTTTTATAAGTTGGGAGCTTGCAAAACGCTAAACCACCTTCAATGAAATAACTCCTTTCACATGAGCTACCTTCATCTAAAACTGTGTTGTGCCTCATTGATGGCCACTCCTCCAAGACAACACTATAGATTTGGTCATGATTGACCTAGTATAAAATTTCAGCCCCTTTCACACCTAAGGGTGCCTTCTTACTTAGCCAAGATATAGCCTTTTTCACATTTGGCATTGATTTATTTACTATTTAGGAGTTTTATGATCCTCCTTTAAAAATTTATTCATGAAACAGAAAAATAAAACAAAAATGAATATTCCCATTAGCTTAGGACTAATTGGGAATATTACACAATGCTGATATGAGCTTGGAAATGTTCATATGATAGTCGCCCAGGATAATTTGGTGAGCGTAGCACTTCTAGGCATTCCCAAGAGCTGGCACAACTACTAGGACTTTGTGAATGGGATGGAGAAGCTACCAAAGTGGGAGTGATTTTGGTTCAACTTAGTACAAGAATATATTCATCAAAACACCAGAGATGGATCCTCATCAAAGACTCGTGATGAGGAGAATTTTCCCTTAGCTAGAAAGGTGAAGAAAAGGAAGGCATCCCATTCCAAATTTAATTCCTGTCAGGAAAGCAAGAATCGATACTTGTCAAAGTTTTAAAATTTTCACTATCATGAACTTGGACACTATGCTACAAAGTGTCAGCACAAGAATACTGGCAATAAGCCCTCAGGAGGAGCGGCTGGTGAAGCACTTTCTTCACAGTTCAAGTTGGATTTCACTCTCATCGCATGCATTGTGTCATCAGTGGTGGGTTCTATATGGTACTTATATAATGGAGATTCATTTTGTATGATCGACAACAAAGAAATATTCCGAAAATTGGAGGAGAATGTTGTCCAGATGCACATCGAGATGGGAGATGAGGGGAAGTTTAACGCTACCGGCATAGGTACAGTTACCTTTCAGAGGGAGTCTCATACTCCTCTCACATTAAACGATGTCATGTATGTTCTTGGTTTTAACATGAATTTGGTTTTTTTTGCTATGTTAGAAGACCGTGGCTATGATGTGATATTTATCAAAGGAAATTTGTTCCTTCCTCACAAAACCATGGGAAAGGTGAAGAATATTTAGGTTCCAATAAAGAACCTCTACAAATTAGATGTATAAGATTGTGCTTCCCTAAGCATGAAAGAAGATAAGGTGGAGATCCAAGATATCGGTGAGTTATGGCACAAAATATTGGTCCATCTACACCATGGCGCTTTGAAGATAATGCAACAAATTTGTACAGGACTTCCCAAGGGTGCACTTGCAAAGAGAGATACATGCAAAGGGTGTACATAGGGGAAGTAGACCAAATACACCCTTCATGATAAGGAAATCCGAGCAAAGGTGATCCTTTAGAGAGTTCACTCAGATGTGTTTGGATCGTTCTTGATAGCCTCCACAACCAAACAAAGGTATTATGTGATTTTTGTAGAATATTTTTCACACAAGTGATGGATTTTCTTCATGCAAAACAAAGATCAGACATTCTCAAAGTTTTGGGAGTTCAAATAATTTTTCAAAAAAAATACAACGAATAAGGTGAAGGCTCTCATAAGCGATAATGTTGGGGAATATGTCTCGAAAAAATTCAAGAATTTTTGTGCTTGAGAAGGAATTCAATTGGAATTGATAGCACCTCATAACCCATAGTGGAATTGGGTTACAGAAAGGAAGAATATAACTATTGTGGAAGCAACACGAGTTATATTGCATGATAAGTTCCATTTGTTGCACCTGTAGGTAGAAGCATGCAACACAACAATATTTTTCCAGAACATAAGTCCTCATAGGATACTTGGGATGAGTACACCAAAAGAAGATTTTTGAGGTAAGAGACCAGATGTGTGCAATTTTAAATTTTTTGGTTCATCAGTTTATTTCCATGTGACCAACATGCCAAGAAGATTCTAGAGCCAACAACTGTGTTGGGAATATTTGTGGGGTACACTGATACACCTCACAACTATCAATGTAATTTCTAGCACACAGGATGACAATGGTTAGAATATATGTGAAATTAGATGAAGAGAAGGCTATGAAAATTTCCCTTCAGTGGGAGCTTCAGTTGCATGCATTTGAGGAGCTCTTGGCTCCAAAAGAAGAACCTATAAATGTGGCGTAGCCACAAGAAGAGGAGTAGAGAGTGGAAGCACCCACTCATGAAGAGACATCCCGAGGTGAAAGGAAGTGCACCAAAGAGGCTAACAGATTGGTGCTTGATGATAGAAATAATGTCAGAGCACCAACATCACAACGCAGGTAGATAAGGTCCCCAAAGTAGTACACTGGCTGCATGGCTCTTATGAGCAAGAGTGTAGAGATAGATCCATCCTCTTTCGAGGAATCAACATAGAAAACAATTTGGGTTAATGCCACAGTTAACGAGCATGACTCCATTATCAGAAACAATGCATGGAAAGTTGTCCCAAGACCGGAGTGGAAGTCAGTTGTAGGATCCAGGTGGATCTACTAGGTCAAGCAGGCAACAGATGGATGTGTGGAGAAACAAAAGTCCATATTTGTGGACAGAGGGTTCTCTCAAGTGGAGGGGATTGTTTATGATGAGACCTTTGCACCAGGTGGTGGATCAATCAAATTTATCCTTGCAATTTCAGTGCATATGGGATGGTATATACATCAGATGGATGTAAAGAAAATTTCCTCAATGGGGTCTTTGAGTAATATGGGTACATTGAGCATCCATAAGGTTTTGAGATATTTGACAGAGATTCACATGTGTGCAGACTCAAGAGAGAATTGTATGGGTTGAAACAAGAACCTCATGTTTGGTACACCACAATCAACAACTACTTCACCAAGTTAGGCTTCACCAAGAGTGAATCATATGTGAACCTTTACCATATTGTGGTAGAAGGTAAAATTTTGATCATTGTACTTTATGTCGATGATTTGATACTGACGAGTGATGAGAAACTCATAAAGTCTTGAAAAGAGGATCTTGTAAGATAATTTGAGATGAAGGACATGGGGCTCTTATACTATTTCATGGGATTGGAAATTTGGAAAATATATGGGGAGCTATTTGTATCTCAAGGAAAGAATTCCAATGAGATTCTGAGGAAGTTCCACATGGATGGAAGCAAACCCATGGAGACTCCTCTAGCAGGAAATTGAAGGAAGGAGGATGCTACTTTAGGAAAATTAGTAGATGATACCATCTACATGCACCTTGTGGGTTCACTCATGTATTTGGTGAACACATGACCAAACATATGCTATGCAGTTAACCAACTTAATCAAACTATGGTTAAGCCTACCAAGCTCTTTTAGAAGGAAGGAAAGCATGTGTTGAGATACCTTAGAGGAACTACAGAGTTTGCGATATGGTATAGATAGATAGAGGAAGTGAAGCTTCAAGGATTAAAATATGCATATTGGGCAGGGAGTCCATCTGACAGGAATAGAACATCAGGGGACATCTTCAGCATTGGATCAACAACAGTTTCCTAGTACATCAAGAAACAAAGATCAGTTACATTTAGTTCAGAAAAGGTAAAGTACATGGCATGCAGTCAGGAACCATGTGAGGCCATCTAGATGAGGAATATACATTTTGGTTTGTTTGGCCAAAAAATGGATCTAGCAGTGATTTATTGTGATAACCAGAGTTGCATCAAACTCTCAGTTAATCCAATTTTTCATGACAAATCCAAGCATATTGATATATAGTATCACCATCTCAGAGATTATGTGTAAGGGAGGGTTATGAAATTATAGTACATTCCCACTGAGGAGAAAGATGAATACATCTTGACAAAGGCACTGTCAAGAAGAAAATTTGAGATCCACATTGGCAAGATCAGGGTAGTAGACAATCCCATTTTTGTTGAGAGGGAGTGTTAAAATTGGCAACAAGAAGGGCTTCTAATTTAATTTTCCCTTAATTAAATTAGAAGGAAATTGTAATTTTACATTACATGATAGCTTGTAAGAGGTAGCTGAGCCATGAAGACTTAGTTAGCAGAATCAATTCTAGTTGAGGATAAAACTAGAGGCATGTAGAGTTTAGTCTAAGTGTTAGTGAGTCTAGTTGTATTTTATTTTGAGTTGAAGTTGTTTAACTTAATTATTTTAGTTAAAATTATTTTAACTAGCTCTAACTGATAGATGAGCTAGTGAGAGGTCTAGTGAATTAAATATGATTTAATTCACATGAAGTTATCAATCAAATAACTGATAATTTGGTACAAATAGTTGTTGTATGTCAGTTCTAAGAGTGACCGAGTGGAGATTGGAGTTAAAGGGAAGTAGGCTATCAGTTGTAAAATTAAGAAATTTTACAAGTCATGCATGAGCTCATTAGGATGCCTTGGATTAATTGTGCAATCAATTGAAGGGAATTTCCTAATTAATAGGGGTTCAATTCCCTCAAGAATGCGTGATCAAGGCTTGTCAAATAGGGGCAAGGAATTGGTTAAGTATTGGAGAAAACCTACTTAAATAAGGGTGAGATAGTCATAGATAGTGTAGATAGATCTCAAGCCTAAGAGAAGCATTGTATTGTTTCATATTCTTGACTTAATGCAATATAAATATAGAGGGGTTTTAGTTGAGGCTTTTCCCAGATACATCTTTGTGTTCTGCGATTGAAGTTCTTTCTCTTTCTTGTTCATGTGATTATGTGATCATAATTGGTTTCCGCCATTGGTAGAATAGATTCAAGTTCTTTTTTTAGCATATTACAAGATCAACTGAATACATGAGGATTTTCTAGAAGAATATTATTGCTAATAAATAATTTATTATTGATATTTGAAGAACACTGATATTTTTTTTTAAATGTTGTATAACGTATTTAATATTTTAAAAAGTCTATAATATGAAATTCAATATACTTTATGGAATTCATCTTCACAAATGACTATTTTTTTAATATAAATAAAAATTATAATTATCTTTATACTTTATGAAGTTCATTTTCACAAATGACTATTTTTTTAATGTAAATAAAAATTGCAATTATTTTTTAGTATGATGATCATGATTATCTTTCACTAAGATTAATATGATCTATCAGACCTTAAGAAAGTAAGATATTAAGTGAGATTCTTTATTATTTTATTTTTAAGAGCGAAAATAAGGGGAAGACGTGTATCTAGATCGTCATAGTTTTGTTTACTTAACAAGTCATAAACGTTGGTAACTTGGAAAAGTTTTTGAAAATTAAAATGGATGTGAGTAAGAGTAGGGAAATCCAAGAGAAAGTGTTTTTCATCTTCAGTCGTTTTTGTATTAGAAAGGTACAAAATCTCTTGTCCGAAGGTGTTTTTTGAATTTACCAAAGCTCTATTTCCACTTTGAAGCTCATGAGAATTAATATGTAGCTTGGAAATATTCATTTTATTCTTAACACTAGTCAAATTAGAAACATAACTCTAGTTATCAATATTGGGCTTGATTATATCATATTATCTTAGCTTCCTCTTTACCTATAACTTCTTATCATTCCACAACTTATCCTAAAATTTGGAAGTAATAATATTTTTAATATTATTCTTATTCTCCAAAATGATGTTCTCCTTTACCCCCCAATTTCTTAGCCAAGACTGGGAATCCTTATGCCAGCCTTGCTTGAGTCAGAGGTGGCCTTTTTGTCTAGAGTTAAAGGAAATTTTGGGGAACCTCTTAGCATCCATGTTTTATAGTTTCTTCTTATACATGATATACCCAGTCATAGCCATTATTTCAATGGGGGAAAGGTTAGCTTCAACCAAGAGGATAGGGTAGGGAGTATTTCCTTTAATCTTGAGGTTTCAGGTTATAAATTTCTTTTGGACCAAATCAATATTCCTATATGAATCTCTAGATATATTGTAACCCTAAACCTCACACCCATATAAAATAACAGGGGTTATGAGAGTCTCGAAGAGGAAATTTTTTTACTCCATACCAAATATCTATCAACTTACAATTGTTTTCAAGCCCATAATAATATTTCCAGCCCCCAATAATCCTTTTCTCAATGCTATAATTCTAGTTTAGTTGATGATAAATATAGATTATCAGATACTTGTAAGAAGTTAATTTCTCCAAATTATTATCATAAATGAGATTATCATAGTTAATGTATTTTTATCTAATTATCATTATGTTAGTATTGTTAGTATTAATAGTCATACCCATCGTGGAGAAATTATAAAAACCTCGAGTTAAAACTTCATGTAATAAAGTTAATAAAGGAAAAATAATAACCATAGTCATAGGACACCTATTCCAAGTTGAATGTTGGGAAAATAAATAGTGATAGGGATCACTTGTGATTAGTTAATGGCTATGGATATTGGAAAAGGAAATGGAAAAGGATTTGGAAAGGAAAAGTGGCATTTATTGGCATTTTATTTATGAAAATAATGAAAAATATGATAAAAGGAAGGTGAAAGGTCATAGATTGCATGTGAGGAGGAAAATGAAGGAATATGATGGAAAATGAAGAGAATAGAAACCTCATTAATAAAAAGTCTTCTAAGGATTAGTACACATATTTTGTGAGATTACTCTTTTGTTAGTTCAGTTTTTAGAGTGCTCATTGTAATCTCTCTCATACTCTTAGAAACTTAGAGTTTTCTTGGAGCACTCTTGGATGAGTGTGGCATACTTAGGATTTGGAGCAAGAAGTAAAATAAAGAGTAGGAAAGCACAAGAGGACATCTGGATCAACATCTATAGCGGATTTTTTTTGTAGGTATTGAGTTTCATGTATGATTTAGCTGTTAGTTTTGATATGCAGGGCACATGCATGTGGCTTCTTGGTTATGATATGTCATTGGCATGGAGGATTTCCTGGATTGACATTGGTTTTGCATAACCTTTCCATATCTTGGATAGCCATGGTGTTCTGGTTTTATTTCCTTTCTTTTTTCTAGTTGGTTCTCATGTTCCTTTTCTTGTGGGTTGAGTTAATAGTTCCTGGAAGCCCTGTAACAACTTGGGTTGAGTTACTACTCCTAGAAGCCTTGGTTGCACAAAATCTCTTGAAGCCCTTGGTGGGTTTACTTACTAGTCCTCGAAGCCCTGGTGGGACAAACACTCTAGAATCCTGTTGATAGTTGTGGGTTGATTTACTAGTCCTTGAAGCCCTGGTTGGAAAAAATGCTCTAGAGCCCTAGATAGCTTGGGTAGAGACTGATCTAGCGATGTTTAGTGATGTCCAACCATGAGGTGGAATCATTGGTTGAGGGTTGAGGTTGTTTGGCCTCTGGAAGTCCCGGTTTGGTTTTATTTGGTTTATTCCATGAGATCCCACATTCATGCTTGGAATATGGCATGGGGGTGATTAGCTGAAAGAAATATTTTGTTCAACCCAATATATAGTTGGGTGGTACGTGGAAGTCCCATACCTGGTTGCATTTTTCATATGTTAATAAGACATTTTCCTCTTGTATTTTATGGGTAAATATACTTGTTCATATGTAGTTTTTATGGTTTTTCTATGCTTGTTATTTGGTTATATGTAATTAGTTATGAGTATGTTTTATGATAGACTTGATGTATGGCTCTCATCATGTTTTGATTAGAAAATGAATGAAAAATGAATGTATGACCTAATAGATGATAATGAAGCTATTTTGATACAACATCGATGCTTCCTTACAAATCCTAAATTAGTATGATACCCCTATGCTCAGATCTATTGTTATGACATGTAGATTACATATTTGTGATATGTTTGACAAAATTCCTTTCATGGCTAGTAGGAGTAAGATCAAGTACTCATACCAATGATTGCATTAGTATAATAATTTAATTTTTATTTATCATTTATAGAAGTTTCATGAAGTTATGGGTAGTGGCATGAGACCTATCCCTAAAAAAGCGGCTTATAATTCAGGGTCATTGGCACAAAATTCCTGAAAGAGTCCACAGATGCTGGTATTCCTTGCTCTGGGAGCAACTAGGAGGCCTAATTAGCATGCATGGCTTTTCATGGGAGCGACTAAGGGTCTAGATCAACACAATAGTAAGTTTCCTTAGGGGGTTGGTCACCTAGAATGGTTGGTTTCCTCCTGAAGGTTTTGTAGCATCTGTGGAAGGTAAAATTGGTCTTTTCATGTTGGTTCCACTTCCTTAACTATACTTGGGGAGACCAATCATATCATAGTAAGTCTTTGTCACTTGTTTACCCTGGTGGACCGGTTAGCTTGGGTAAATGTGGGAGGAGGCATCTTACAATAATATTACATGATTTTAAGATGCTTATTGAGATCGTCCTAGCTCTTGGATAGAATAATGATATCATGCATCAAGGAGAACAATAATGACTATACCAACAATATTAGTGCCATCACATCCTACAACTTCCAAACACTATTCTATCTTATCAACGTAAATTCCAAAAATGGTAGGTGATAGGGGACACCCTTGTTTAACTCTAATATTGCATTTAAGTTTTTCTAACCAATCCTTGGTGGTCGTAAGCTTGGAAATAACATTCTGATATAACCTAGTCACATAAATTGTTAACTTGAGAGGAACCATTATCTCTTCTAACCTCTTCCATAAATTGTCTCAAGGAAATGTGTTGAAATGTTTTATAAAGTCCACAAAACAACAAACAAGATGAATTTTATTATTCTTACATTCATATACAATGATCCTAAGAGTAACAATATGGTCCATAGTTGAGTGATGTCTCTTAAATCCAGCTTGCCCTTTAGCTCTTTTATCATGGCTTTCAAGCAAAAGGCTAATCCTCTTTTCCAAAATGAGTCCACTCAATTTGGCTAAAATGTGTCTAATCATAATGGTCCTATAGTTAGAGGGAATGTTCTCATCCCCACTTTTAAATATAGGCACAATAAGGATTTGAATCCAAGGCTTAGAGAAGCCTTATTTTACAGCCAAATCAATAAGCTTGTTTATTTGATGGGTGAGGATAGACTTTCCCATTTTCAAAATTTCAGCTTGGTATCCCTCAATGTCTCTAGCTTTCCCATTAGCATGTCTCTTAATTTCAAACTCAACATATTCCAAAGAAAATATATCCTCCTTTATAGGAGTGTTCAAGATGGTACCCATAGTGTATGGGGAATCATAGAGATTCTTAAGATAGATATCTTAGTTCTTTATGTGGATCAAATTATTTTCTTTTATTTTACAAACAAGAGAATTCCTCAAAACTTTCTAAGCTCAATTTAGCAATAATAATAAGAATTAAGAGAGATTAATTTTAGATATTATTTCTTGTTTTTAATTTTGAATGTTTACATTTTCCAAAATATCAATATTATGAATAATTTTGTTGCATTTAAATTTAAATAAAATGTATAATATTATAATAAAATTGATAATAAGGTAAAATAGTTTGCGATAAAATATATTGTTAATTTTAAATTATATATATATAATTTTTAGAAAAAACAATATTATTATATCATCTATAATTATTATTTTGTAAATGATAAATAAATAATATTTTGAAATATTTCCAAAAAAAAATTATAAAAAAGAAAAAAAAAACCTAAACTGATATTTCATAATAAAATTAAGAAATGAACATAATTAAAAATATATAAATAAAGACTATATAAAGAAGTTTATAATATATATAGAGACTATTTTTTATCTTTAAAAATAACTAAACAATGAATTACTTTTATAATATCATTTTAAAAATAATAAAATAAGAATTACTTTTTATTAAAATTCAATAAATTAATATTAATTTAAATTATTTATAAAATTATTATTATTACTAATAAATATTATTATTATTTTATTATAATTATGACATTATTTCCTCTGAATAATAAAATTAAGAAATGAACATAGTTAAAAATATATAAATAAAGACTATATAAAGAAGTTTATAATATATAAAGACTATTTTTATCTTTAAATTATTTATTATATCATTTTAAAATAATAGAATAAGAATTATTTTTTATTAGAATTTAATAAATTAACATTAATTTAAATTATTTATAAAAAACTCTTATTACTAATAAATATTATTTTTATTTTCTTATAATTATGACATTATCTCAATTGAGGTGATGTTCTAGGTATAAAATAATGTTAAGGTTTGGGGTACGGGCCAAGAGAGGACACCCTCCACCTTGCTACCCCTTGACATTTAATTGGGGTGTGTGGCCTCCCTATCCATGCAAATGCATGTGGTATTAAATCCAATATTTATGATGAAATTTTTACATACACTTGTTTGCTCTACACACTATTCTATGGAAGCTGATTATATATGTTGGCTCTAGTTATTCCCCCCACCACTAGTGGCATTTTTGCTTTGGCATTTAGTCGGGTTTGGTATAATGTCAAGGGATAACACTATGAGGAAATGGAATGACATACTGCTTGTTATTGCATTGGGGTTGTTGACCTATGGTTTCAAAGCATGAGTGGCTTGGACAAGTCAAAACCTACTTGTTGAGATATTTCTTGCACTTCAACCTCAAGGTGGTAGGGTAGTTCTCAGTGGCTTGCTTACTGAGTGGGTGTGGGATTTATGGTTTTCTATTCAATTAAATTGTTGGCTTCCAAGGATGTAGATATAGTAGTATGGTTCTTTAAGTAGACCAAAACTCTCTGAGTTATGGGTCATTTAGTTATTCATTCGAGGCCTTGGACTATGGTTTGGATAATGATCTGGTGGATCAGTTTAATACTCAAAATTCAAAGTGCTCGGATTGGCTTGAAACTGACCCCAAAGCATAGATATCGTCACCCTCAACCGAACGCAATGCATTTCACTAAAATAAGACATTATATGCTCCTTATATCTCATTCTGTTCGATTTGGGAAACAACTAAAATTTTGAAAAATGGGTTTGGAGGATGCTCAGTGAGTGGTCTGTATGTTGATTGGGCCAGGACTCGCCATTTGACTGTGTTTCTATGGACCAATTGTTGATCAAAACTTGACATCGTATTATTGGTTCGAATTTCATTGGATTTTAATGGTCAATGGTTTGTTTTGTTGGACCAATCAGAGAGAGCCACGTGGGCTAATTCCTGGCTTCCATGTGGCCTCCTAATGGCCAATAAAATTTTTATATGGAGGTTGAGAAACCCACGGAAGTTGAACTCGTGACCTCCCACCAAGAAACCATAGGCATAACGACTAGACCATACATGTTTCTTATTATCTATGGTATGAAAATTGTATTTAAACTTTAATGGTTCCCAAACCGAGACTACCAGCTTGATTTTTTGTTATATTTATTTCAATGTTACAACACGTATATATATATATATATATATATATATATATATATATGTCGAAGCCTTCATAAACTCCGATCCATTAACCCTGGATTCAAACATAATTGTAGTTCCATTGACCGGATCTACATAATACGATGAGTAGAAAACCATCATGCCCAAAACCATGTGCAAGCCCATGCAAAAAATCATAGGTAGGTCCGCCCACCTAATATAGGGTTCAAAAAAATATTTCTCGGACTGTTTCCCTGAACCTTATGCGAAGGGGCTACCACCCCTGTGTCGTGGAAAGAATATAATACACATCCAACATTCTCCCACTTGTTTTTTTCTTTCCACAACACTCCATGGGAGAGCTTAATCATTGGTCCAGCCCTGCAACACCCATTTTTTCTATATATCAATAGAACTTCTGAGTGCTCAAAGAGTTCGTCAATGCATCTACAACATTCTTCAAAGTGTCCACCTTTAACAGCAACACCTTTTTATCTTCAACCATATCTCTCACAAAGTGAGATTGAACATCAATGTTCTTCATCTTTGAATGATAAGCAGGGATATTAGCTAACAAAATTTCACTTTGGATATCACAATATATCCTTATAGCTTGTTTCACAATCCCATTCTTGAACACAATCTCTGCAACCAAATTTCTTCCTTGCTTCCATGAATGACTTCCATATATTCTACCTTTGTAGTTGACAGAGCCACTACAAACTTTATTTTACTCATCCAAATACGCTAAACGCATACCCACTTATAGATATTCTTTGGTCCAGATCTCTAGCCGAGTCTGCATCAACAAAACCATGGATGTCCAAAACTCTATCCAATCATCATCTTCCTTAGTAGCACAAACCATAATCACTAGTTCCACACAAATATCTAAAAACCTGCTTCATTGTTGTCGAATGCTCCTTCCATGGTTTTTACATAAACCTGCTCAATACTCCCACTACATGTGAAATGTCAGTTCTAGGACAAATCATTGCATACATCGGGCTACCCACTACACTTGCATATGGAACACTAAAGATGTCCTCTTCTTCTTCTTGTGTCTTGGGACATTGTTTAGCAAATAAATTTACACCTATAGGAATAGGAACATTTACTGGTTTACTATATTTTTTATTAAACCTCTACAATATTGTCTTGACATACTTCCTTTGGTTTAACCAGAGCTTCATCTTCACTTGATCTTGTTTAATTTTCATGCCCAAAATATAGTTTGTAGCAATAAGATGTTTCATGTTGAATTTGGAGAACAATTGAGTCTTCAAATCCTATATAATTTCTTTGTCATTTCCAACCAACAAAATATCATCCACATACATGACCAAATAAATAACACGATCACCAATCAATTTAAAATAGACACAGTGTTCCTCTTTTCTTCTGGTGAACCCAAGTCCCCATATATATGTATCAAGTTTCTAATACTACATCATTGGTGACTGTTTCAAACCATACAAAGAATTTTTTAACCTGCATACCAGTTTTTTCTTACCCTTCACTGCGAATCCTTTATGTTGCTTCATGTAGATCTACTCTTCAAGATCCCCATGAAGAAATGTTTCCGTCGCATCTGTTGGAGCGGGGTCCCCTGAGGCATAATTTTCAATGTAATTTTGTATGTGCACATTGAGCAAGTGAGTCAAGGGGCTTTGGGGTTGGTCAAAGTCCCTAATTTTGATGTAAATGGGTTTAAGGGTACTCTGTGGGCCTCAAACCATGGTTTCATACCATAGTATTTTCCCATTATGAAAATATAAATAGATAGATTGAGTCTAAGGAAGATAGTCATGTGATGAATGATTGATAAGTTTATGCATCTGTAATACATTGTAAGGGTTTTTGGGGTTGGGTTGAAAGCCTCTTGTTGGCTATGTGTGTGGAGACCTAGTCTTAGCTGTGTGCGGACTTTGCTGGCTATGTGTGTGGATGGGTTTGTAAAGGAAAGTTGATGTATTGAAATTATGATGCATTGAATAGATCTGAAGCTAATAGAAATGGAAAATTTTGGAAAGCTTCTTATGTTATGAATCTAAGTTGTTTAATTTTATGTTATATTAAGATTACATTATTTGCATTGATCATTGATCATCGCACAAAGATATATGTTATGGTTATGAATGCTTATTTATTGTTAGTACATCTGTTTAAGTATCTTCATTATTTAAGATCTAGATCTAGTTCTATTCTATTTATCTGTGCTAAGGAAAACAATGAATCTATGTTATTCTACTAAACACTACGCATTCTCTGTGATTTTGTTGTAGATTGTTTCACACATCTGTTTACAATTGATATAATTTTTTCATCGGTTTGTTGACGACCGCTTCACAATTTTCTCCCTCGAGGTGCGAAAACCTGGTTCCAGCACCCCGCCATAATGCTTCATGTTATACTTTGATCTACACAAGCGGGTCATTTCCGAAAGGGCCAGTAGTTGGAGGGTTTTTTGGTTTATCCATAAAATATGAACTTGGGTTAGGACCCCTCAAGCCAAAAAATGGTTTTGTTGCTAGGACTGGGATCATTCTGAGGGAAATTTGATGTTTTGGCATCTATCACGAAACAAATTACAATATTGGCTAGATAGAAAGATCCTTGAATTTGCGCTCCAAGAGAATAGAATTACTAATTTTTCTGATGAACAATGGGTACAGAAATATATTTATACCGAATTGCATGAAATATTATTTTGTTCCTTTGCGCACAAGATACATGAGTGGTTGTCGCGCTTAGATGAATTTCATCACTGCATAAAAGAATACATAGTCATTGAGTGGACTCCTCAATTTATCCAACAAGTAGAGAAGTTTGATAATAAGATCACTCGTGCGGTATATCATTGGATCGATCACCTCTTGGGAGGATTTGTGACTAAATTTTCCAATGATCAATTTGTGTCCTATTCCAAAGTAGAAAGAAGGTTTTTCAAAGGCCTTAGAGGTAAGTTCCTGCGATCATTAAAATTATTGCTGAAAATTATATTGTGTGAACGGGGTTTTCTGTGCAAACATACTTCTTAAATGCATCAAAGAGGTCCAACTACGCATAGTGGAAAATTTTACTGAGAAGAATCTAATTTTTTTTTTTATAGCACTCTAAAGCCTATATCTTAGAGTGAACCTGAACCAGAAACTACTAGCTCAAGTGATTATGGAGAAGAAATCTCATCACACCAGAAACCCTTGATTTTATTTCCAACTCCATCCACCCCACTTATTCACTTACATCACATATCACCTACCCACTGCGCATTCCATCTCCACCACCACCTCCACCTCTAGGTGAAGTATATATGGTTGCATCAGTGGAGTTACCTAATTTCAAATGCATTGGAAATGAGGACATTGATCACTTCTAGTTTTTGAATGAGGTCATCTGGTAGGCTCAACAAATTAACAATATTCATATTAGGAAGGCGTAGTTGGCTACTCTATTCCAAGATCACGCATTATTTTGGTACATTATGTATGCTCAAGAAAACCCTAATGCTACCTTGGAACAAGTAAAAGTAGCCCTAAAAGAGTAGTTTAAGAAGCCCAAGTCATACACGTAGTTGGTGACTGAAATGAAGGATATTCTTCATGAGGCTAATGAATCTGTATGGGAGGCCGATCAGAGATTTAAGCACACGATCAGAGATGATGGATTTATTAGTGATGATACTCAGCATAAGGAATGGTTCATTTCTATGTTTCTCCCACATCTACGCTAGCCTTTAGGTCAGCAAACGATCGCCACACAAGCTGAGGTTGTGGAGGTCGTAATGAAATCGGAGGCTACCCTAACACCTATTATGCTAGGAACTCAATAGATTCAGAATTATTTGGAAGACATGCATCTATAAATTCAAAGTCTACACAAAGGGAAGGGCAAGGAGGTATGCGCAGAGGTGTGGTGTATAAAATGTAAAGCTTCTAGGCACCGTAAAGAGCAGTGTCCTATATTCAACAATTAAGGCTGAATGCTGGAGGTCCTAGTCCACCGAAGAATCCTGTGTGGTTCACTATATGTCAAATTATGGGACTACATGACACATATTCTTGCCCAAGGATTGGAAAGTATCAGCCTGACTTGAAGAAGTTGTTTTGCAAATTATGTTCTTCATTAGAGCATGATGAGCAACATTGTCACAATTTCAATAGGATGTTAGATAAAGCTCAAATATATAGGATGCAGGTTGAGCCTACATCACCAACATCCCCTTCTAGGCATGGAGGATTCCAAGGTAAAGGAAGAGGCTGAGGAAGTAGATTATTTGGCCGAGGAAGAGGACAAGTCATTTGCTATAACTGTGGAGATGTTGGCCATTATGCGCACGATTGTCTGAATATAGCATAATAATCCTAAAAATACTATAGGCAATTTGATCATGTTATAGAAGGTTTTCCTGTCTTGATTGCTAAAATGCAAGAAAATAAGATGCAAACCCCAACCCAAAACTTCAGATGGTTCATGCAGAAACTAGTGAAGAAGATCCCAATGTGAATGTGCTTACTAGGAGTGGTGTAGCTACAAATGAAGATAAATGAAAGCAACCAGTCACTGATGTATGGATCCATAAAGCACCAAAAAAAAAAAAATGATTTAATCTTCAGCATGCAAAAGATACCTTCATTGAAGCATATAAATAATTTGTAGAAGGAAGTGTGTCAACATCAGGAAGAACAATGAAGGAAGAAGGAGGAGATGAGGAGATTAAACCATTTATACAAGAATGTATAAAGTTTTTGGGCAACAAGAAGCCAGTCAAAAATGATCTACAAGAATTGATAGATAATTGCGCAGAGAAATAACAACCCATGGCAGAACATCGAGAGGTCAATAAAATTTATAATAACAAGAAGAGAATGGGTAGGGAGATGTGTATGACCACACAGAATGGTGCTTACGAAATGGACCAATTTATTTTAGATCTATGATTAGATGCTAATGTTATACCTAAGAAAACATGGCAGCACATGGGAGAGCCAAAGCTGGAGTGGTCTACTATCCAACTCTGCATGGCCAATCAACATAATATCATTCCTATAGGGAGGTTGTCATAGGTTGTGGTCAATATAGAAGGCGTTATGGATATGGTAGACTTCAAATTTATCTAAATTATAAATAATATTGATCCCTATCCTGTGCTGCTAGGATTGTATTGGGCCATTGTCATGGATGGTATTATCAATATGAAGAAACAAAAGATGGAATTTGAAAGAAATGGAGTTAGGGTACTCATTCCTCTAGATCTTGTAGAGGGCCAAAGATATCCTAAACCCATGCGCGCTGAGGAAAATATCAGTCAAATCTATAAGCTAACCCTACGCAAATAAGACTGGATTAATCCAACAATAGATGGGAATCTTAAGTGGGACAAGGATAACTCTTGTTTTTCAAACTCTGATGAATAATGGAAAATTGGCAGAACCAATTTCATGAGGTGTATGTGCTACGCTGTAATTTCATGACCCGATCTCTATGATGTATAACTTCTAAGGTACGTTCTTTACCGTACTATGGCGGCTCAACTAATGTAAACATGCTTATAGGAGATCTTGAGAGGACTGTGCTTGAAGGACAAAGATTCCATGATTTAGATCTTGGCTTGCGTGCTACTCCAGCAAGATGGTGGGAAACTCATAAGGAGAATACGGGAAATTGGGAGGAATGTGTGCACATGATGAGGTTGTGGTTTGAATGTCCCGTCATTAAAATGGAAGATGTATACTCTGGAAAAGAGGATTTGCGCAAAAATTTGGCAAGATGGAATCATGTATGGGGTGTAGATGTTAGAACTGAATGGGTCCATATGTTTAGTCACACGTTGGGAAAGGTGCCTATTGAATGGTACCTAGAAACAGAGCTATGCATAGGCACTAGTGAATAGTCTGCACTGACAGATATTTTTATTCTTATATTTAGCTTTGCGAGTGGCTTTGACATAGTTTTCCAAGCTTTACATAATATTCAAGAAGTAATATTTGATACAAAAAATCCTGCTATTGAGTGTGCTCTACAAGCTTGGGACGCGCAGATGAAAGCCATTGTGAATTACAAGAACTTGACAATGGAAGAGAATGATGAGGATGCAAGGAATATCCTGAACCCTGAATCTGAGGGACAACGCACAGTGGTACGCACAGTGGTTGGGCCCTCAATCATCTTTGTTGGATGTGAAAAATACCTTAAAGCTAAGACAGGTGAATCTAGGAACTGAGGAACAACCTAAGCTAGCAAAGAATGGGGACTACTGGGATGATGATACAATAGGAACGATTGCTGAGTTGCTAAAAAAATATCAAGATCTGTTCCCTACAAACTTTTTAGGCTTGAAAGGAATCATTGGGGCACTTGGAGTGATGAAAATCACATTAAAAATTGATTCACGCTGAGTAAAAAAATGCTCATACAGGCAGAACCCAAGATATAAGAAGAAGGTGAAAGAATATTTGGAAAAAATGGTGGCAAAAAACATCATTGAACCTGTAGAAGAGACTGGGTAAGTCCAATGGTTGTGAAAGATAATAAGATGAAGGGATAAATCATAATTTGTGTTGATATGTGCAAACTAAATGATGCTTGTATGCATGACCCATTCCTAACTCCATTCTTGGATGAAATTTTGGATAATGTTGGAGGTCAAGAAGCATACTCCTCCATGGATGGGTTTTTACGATATCATCAGATCTGGATTGTGCCAGAAGATAGCAGTAAGAACACTTTTGCTACTGAATGGCCATTCTTCCAATATATAGTTATTCCTTGGGATTGAATAATGCTTCTACCATTTTCTCACATGTGGTAGTTGTTATTTTCATAGAATTTATACACAAATTTTTGGAGGTATATTTTTATGATTGGGATGTATTTGGGTCATTAAAGAAGCATGTGTCAAATCTGCACTTAATTTTGGATACTTGTAGGAATTATCAAATCTCCTTGAATTTAAAGTAGTGTATCTTCTGTGTACCCTTAGGAATACTACTGAGATACATTGTCTACTAGCAGGGATTGATGGTGGATCCTGCAAAGATTGCAGTCATAGTGAATTTGGAAGTACCTGAGATATTAATAAATTGCGCTCAATATTGGGGAATATTGGGTATTATAGGAAGTTCCAACCATGGTTTATGCCTGGAGTTCTGCCCAACAGTTAGAACCCATGGGATTTGGGGTTGGCATGTGGCCACCCCAACCATCAAGTTTAATGTGATGGTTAGTTCCAGTGGAACTTTTGGAGGGTGGTCTTTTAATGGTGGAAATTACTAATTTAACTCCAGTTTAGTGGAGTTCTCCACTTTTAGTGGAGTTTTTCTAGGTGAAACTAGGAAAAAGAGTAGGAGACTTAATTTTTGACCATTCAGAGTGAATGAAGAGTAATTTTTGACTAATTGGAGAATTTTGGAGCCATTGTGTTAGAAAATTAAATATTACAGAGCAATGAAACACATCAAATATGTGGAAAACACAAGCACCCAAAACACATAAAACCAAAGAGACACAGATATACTTGGTTCACCCAGTTTGGGCTACGTCCACCCCAAACAGCTAGTCCTTTCTTTCTATTATCCAACAAAAATGAAGAGACAACCTGCAACATATTCGCTGTAATATCCTCTGTTCTCTCTCACAGTCTCCTCCTCTGTTTCATGCTCCGAGAATACACATACCATACACAACCGCAATACAATACCCTCATACAAGCGAGGGGGTGCCTTCTATGGAAAAAAACCCTAAACTAAACATAACTTCTATCGTCAGATCATCTGCCTAATGAATGGCCTGGATTGACTAGAAATTACTATACTTTTACAAGGAAATTTTGTATCTTTTTTAAGCTTCGGGGGCACTACCCCCAAAACCCCTTGCCAGGGGGGGCTCCATGCAGTTGCAACCATCCCCCTAGGCCACCTAGGAAACGTTTAATTATGGGAGGTGTTTCTGCCCTAATTAAGGTACAGGGGTCCAATGCTATGATAAAAAATAAACAAGATAATTAAGCTCCACACCCAACAATCTCCCACTTGGAGACTGATTGTAGCAACTCCACCACTGCTTCATTTGCTGGAAAATGACTCCTCTTTGGACCTGGTTGTTTCTCATCTTCGTCGTCATCCTTGAAGACCAATTGAAACTAAGCATATTCTCAGTTTCTCCCTGGTTACAACTTTTGTTAGCATATCTGCAGGATTCTGGCTAGTGTGTATCTTTTCCAGCTTCAACTGTCCATCTTCCAATATTGACCGTATGAAATGGTACTTGAGCTGTATGTGTTTAGTCCTGGAATGAAATGCTGAGTTCTTTGCAAGATGAATGGCACTTTGGCTATCACTGTATAACATGCCCATATCATGCTTCTTACCCAATTCATCCATAAACCTTTGTAACCAAATCATTTCTTTACTAGCCTCTGTAGCAACAACATACTCTGCTTCTGTTGTTGAAAGTGCAACAACACTTTGGATTTTTGAAACCCAACTGACAGTTGTTCCACCTACAGTAAATACATATCCTGTAGTGCTCCTCCTGTTATCTTTGTCACCTGCCATATCTGCATCAACATATCCTTGTAGAGCAATGTTTGAACCACCAAAGCATAATGCTTGATTTGTGGTACCTCTCAAATATATGAGAATCCATTTTACTGCCATCCAATGTTCTTTTCCTGGATTATTCATGTACCTGCTTACAACTCCCACTGCATGTGCAATATCAGGCCTTGTGCAGACCATTGCATACATTAAGCTTCCAACTGCAGATGCATATGGAACTTTAGACATATATTCCATTTCTTCATGGGTCTTGGGGCACATCTCCTTACTAAGTTTGAAATAACTAGCAAAAGGTGTACTAACTGGTTTTGCATTCTGCATATTAAATCTTTTCAACACCTTTTCTATGTACTCATTCTGAGACAGTGTTAATTTGCGATTTTTCCTGTCTCTAGTTATCCTCATACCAAGGATTTGTTTTGCAGCTCCCAAATCCTTCATTGCAAATAAATTTGCCAATTTTCTTTTGAGCACATTTATTTCCTGCATGTTAGACCCTGCAACAAGCATGTCATCTACATACAATAACAATATAATATAGCTACCATCATTTCCCCTTTTTAGATAAACACAATGATCAGAGTGACATCTAGTATAACCTTGTTCAGACAGAAACTTGCCAAATTTTAGATACCACTACCTTGGAGCCTGTTTTAAGCCATACAAGCTCTTCTTTAACCTACACACTAATTTTTCTTTCCCTTTGACCTCATATCCTTCTAGTTTCTCCATATAGATCTCTTCCTCCAAATCTCCATGGAGAAATGTTGTCTTTACATCTAACTGTTTAAGATGTAAATCTTCGCTGCTATAAGACTTAAAATAGTTCTGATTGAATTCATGTTACCAACAGGAGAAAATATTTCATTAAAATCAATACCTTTCTTCTATGCAAACCCCTTCACCATGTTAGCTCCCTGTAATCAGCAAGATTGGAAAAGTATGACAGCAGGGAGAA
Source organism: Pinus albicaulis (assembly GCA_034641835.2). Lineage (NCBI taxonomy): Eukaryota > Viridiplantae > Streptophyta > Pinopsida > Pinales > Pinaceae > Pinus > Pinus albicaulis. Next base: position 251,502,060 of record CM076580.1, on the reverse strand, counting down.
CACCGTTTCAACCACTTTAGGATTCTAGGATCTAGCCCTCCTGAATCCGGAGAGGGGTCTCTCCAATAAGTGTAAAGATGGATTTATCTTTAAAGTTTTGGATAATTATATTAGGTTAGTTATGAAGGCCGAGGGTTTTTTGTTTGTTGTGGATGGTTGCGAATGATTATTATTTGAGTGGAAAGGTTTAAATGCAAAGAGTTTCAAAGGTGAGAAGTTGCAAGCAAATAGAACAAGCTTTGGCAAGAAAGATAGGTAATCACAGGTTCTAGTCCACTAGGCTATGGAGTCATAATAGGGTTTAATTGAAACAGCAAGGGGAAAGAGTGGTCCATGGGGAAAGTAATCTATGTCTAAGGATCTCTTTAAAGTTTGATTTATGGAATGAAGTGATACAAAAATAAGGGGAATTAAACAAATGAAGAACAAAGAGCAGCCTAGGATCTGGTAAGTACTTTGAAACTAGCCAGCCTTTGACAAACACTTAAGAAAAAAATAAAAGTAAACTAGGATCTGGTAAGTACTTCGAAACTAGCCAGCCTTTGATATACTTTAAATAGAAAACATATAAAACACAAAGGGAAACTTCAAGGCAACTTTTGGAGAAGAAACTAGCGAGAAGGGCTCACCACAAAACCTCTCCTAGCTCTGCTTTACTTGGTAACTTTCAAGACAAACACATGAGATAACAAAGAATGGCCTAAGATCTGGTAAGTACTTTGAAACTATCTAGCTTTCAACACATTCCAAGGGAAACTTTCAGATAGTCTTTGGGGATAAAACTAGGACCAGGGCTCACCATATCTTCCTAAGTTCATCTCTACTTAAATAAACTAAAAATAACATTCAAGAACAATATTTAGCTAAAATAGTAAGACGAGGGAACGCCAACATTCCTAACTGCTTGAACTGAATTAAATCATTCTTAAATAACACAATTTGGAAGAAAACATTTAGATAAAGCTTATCAGTAAGAGAAGGGTACTGATATACAGTAAATCCTAACTCTATGCTTGTTGTTCTTTAATAGAGAAGATGGAAAGAGTGAAAATAGAAATAAAATAACAATTTACAATGAGAAATAACATCACCGTTGACATAGACCAAGATCCAATAAATCAGCTTGTATTGATGCTCCAAACCAGTTACAGCTTTAAGTCCAATGTTTCAATTTAGCAATCATCTACACTTCCAAGACTAACTTATCTAATCACAAGCAGAGCTTCAAGAGCTCGTGAACACTATTTACAAGTAGAAGTATTAAGCTCAATTATATTTCAAAGTTCTGCAACCAACATTTTCTCATCTTCTACAACAGTATTTATAGAAGAAACGAGGAGGTGGGATCTGATAAAGGATCTCCTGGGTCAATTAATACAGATTAATGCTTCTCAACCTTTGAGGGGCTTAATGGAGAAGAGTACAAATGTTATGTATATATTAATTGATTTACATTTAAGATTTAAGCTCGGTGGGAGCTTCTGTTGACTTTTAAGGCTCTATTTCATGTAGTAATAACTCTGCTGATATTTTTACATTAAGTTCTTTTGGCAGAATTAACTATTCGGTTGCGCTGAGGCACATGTCTTCTTTCTGATTAATAACTTCGGCCTCTGTTGAATGCTTTGAGGTAACAGGTGGCTTTATGGTAGCTAAGAGGAATCAATTGGCCTCTATTGTGGTGGTGGAGGCCTTTATGTCTGATGATATTTTAACTTTTCTTTAATCACTGTTTTAATTTGGAGAATTAGGCTTTTGATAATCAATCTTAGCTGTAATTCCAAAACTATCTTCAATCTTCTATTCTGCTATGTTTTTTCTTCGACACTGATACTCTTTTGATTATTTAATGTATTGTTGTGTGTCTTGTTGATGTGTAGGGCCGCACAGGGCTCATATGGCATCAATTCCCATGAAGCATTGATGAGACGTGGAGCTTGAACCCTTGTAGTTCTTTCCCTTTGATAAATAGAAGTCTAGAGGATCGTCACCCTTAGTTTTATTTTCCTTTATTATTATGGGAAAAACATTTGAAACCTACAAAATACACAAAATATTAATAAATCCTGCGTTATTGGGTAAAAACTGCTTTAGAGGGCGTGGGGAGGAGCATGGACATTGGATGGCATCATCCAATGGTGTAGATCTGTTTGCAGAGGTTAAAGGAGGAGCAGAGGAAGAAATAAGTCAGAATCATTGATCGTGCAGAGATCAACGGTGGGGATCAGTTGTGATCATACAAAGTGAATGAGTCACTTTATAAATAAATGGAATAAAAAACAAAGGAAATAGGCAAAATGTCCTTTGGCAGGGGTAAAAAATGAAGGAAATGAAATTGGGGCTTTGAGATGAATATGAGCTGTCGGATGAGATCCACCCAACGAGATCAACGGTGGAGATTTGTGTTAAAAACCTTTTGGTAGAGGCAGAGGGCGATATGTAAATGAAGGTTTAGATCCGAACCATTAATCTCTAGAGATCAACAGTGGAGGGCGTGAGTGATAACACACAATGGAAAAGAGGGAAAGTGGTTTTGGTGGCAAAACAGTTTTTTTCGCGCAGCGAAAGGGCGGGGAGGCGGTTTTGCCTTTTTGAATACGATATGTGTTCCTGCCCAACACGTGGATTTTCAAAACCACTTATATCGCACGACCCTCAGGAATTTATCTTTCGTGCTAAAAGTTACGCGATATGTAATGTGGGCTGTCATATCAAGGGCCTCAGATATCATGGTGGGGAAATGAATGTGATACAAGGTAGATGCACGGGCGGAAGCAAGGGGAGCGGTTTTATTCTAGGCCGTTGGATCTGAGATGGACAGTCGAGATCATATTTTGGAGAAGGCAGGACCCACAGGGGGCAGGCCTATCAGGTTTAATATGAACCGTTGGATGAGCAGAATCAATGGCAGAGATTGCATCTAGGGAATGAACGAAATATTATAATGGCAGAGGAAGGGCTAATGAGGGCCATTGATCTACAGAGATCAATGGTCGGGATTGGTCATAAAAACATTAGAACGCAGGGCACATGAATTTTAAACCGATATGGACCGTCCGATCTGGATATGTGGATGGTCCAGATGTAATCGGGGCTTGGTGATCAGCGGGGGAAGAAACTACACAACTCCTATGTGATTGAGTGCTGACCGTCGATTTGTAGATCAGATCGATGGTGGGAAATAAATCGGAGGGATTCAAAGGCAGGGGAAAGATTTACGATCAAAACGAATATGGACCGTTAGATCTGAGAAGGCGGGGAGGAGATCAATGGCTCTCGATTGATCGGGGGATGACCAATCGGGGAGAAAAATAAAATGCGCCCGACGAAAATTTTGCGATACGATGCTACACGGGCTATTGATCTGAGGATCAGATCAACGATGGAAACCCTTTAGTACATATGAAAAACCCAAAGATTTTAATAAATAAAAAGGTTTTGCTTTGGGGCCGGGTTTATATATAAGAAGTGAATAGGCGCCCGTCTACGGGGCCTTTTATTATATGGAATGTGAAGGCCCGAGGCTTTATGTATAATGGCCAATTGCATCGAAACTTCTGGTGCGGTCTTTCAATCTAACCATTTGGAATTTTTGCGATGCGATTGGCGCTTGGGACTTTAACTCTTGGTCCCGGGCGAAGTTATATGGAGAAAAGTGGCGGGTGGGGGCAGAGTTTATACAATGGGGTTCAATCACATCAGAAATTTTGATGCGGGCTTTCAATCTACCCATTTTTTCATTAAAAACATAACTCCGATGGGTTTAGACCAAAACTTTAGGAAAGTGGGTTTTTTGATTTACAAAGGGAAATAATGAATCAGAGATGAATTGTATAATGTTTTTAGCGCCCAAATGTGGGCACTCGGGTTATATGGGGTGATAATACGATCGGGGTTTATAAAAAAATGGGCTAATCACATCGAAACTTTCAACTTAACCAAAAGACTTGTGCGCTCAGATTTTTACGATGCGATAAGCACTTAAATGGCTTAGCACCTAGTTCTAGCACCAGGGCATATAATGGGGAAGTGGTTAGGACTTATCCCAAGGGTGCTTAAGTCTGTAATACAAAAAATGTGTTTTTAATGAAATTTTTTCAAGTTTTCAATGGATTTGGGGGTTTCAGCAGAGTTAAAAAAGGAGTTTCAAACTCTCCAAGGTAGATTTTAAGAAGGAAAAAGGGGAAACAAATGAAAAATAGAAGAATTTCATGGGAATGAAAGGGGTAAAAATGAAGGTTAGTTTTGGAAGTGGAGGGAGGGAAAAAAGGATTTTGCAGCAGTATTTTCTCTTATGGGATCATCAGAATTTATGATTTCTAAATGGAAATAGCAGTGAAGATTGCAACAAGGGTGTGATGTCTTCAAGAGTCTTCAAGAGATAACATTTTTTAGAAATAAAACTTATTCCTTGAAGGCTCCAAAAGTGTTTTAGCCACCATTTGATATGAAAATTTTTTTTGGTGGCTAACACACCACAAGTCTAGGTTTGTACCTCTGTTTTCCTCCATCTTCTTCCTTCAACCTGTAAACCCATTTATTCTGCAATGTAGTTTTACATGTATGCAACCTGACTAAGTCCCAAGTCTGGTTATGCATTAAGGAGTCCATCTCTTCTTCCATGGCTAGCTCCCACTTCTTTTTGCTTTCAACCTGCGTTGCTTCTTCATAACATTCAGGTCCACCAAAATCAGTCAACAATAAATAATATAATGAAGGAGAGTATCGTTCAGGCAGTCTACTTATCCTGGTAGATATTCTAACACCATTTCAGGTGTTTGAGGTGCTTGTTGCTGTTGTGGTGGTTGTTATTGTTGTGGCTCTTAATTATTATTATTTTCAGGCACCTTTACCTTTTCTGTGATCTGATCAAGAACTGTGTATTCTTTGTTTTCTTTTTCTTGTTTCTTTTCTTGCAACTGATTCTTATACAATACCTTTTCATTGAATATTACATCTCTGCTCCTAATGATTTTGTGATTTTCATAATCATATAAGTGATAACCAAAATCATTAACACCATATCCAATAAAGGTACATCTCTTTGATTTTGCCTCAAGCTTGGTTAGATTTTCTTTATTAATATGGACAAAGGCCTCAAACAAGGTATTTCTTATGAAATGTTTATTTAATATGAAGATGTCGGAAGGTGGTTTATAATATCTTTCTGATACAGATAATATTCCATCTGCATCTTCCACAGCAGGAAGTTTTGGCCGTTAAATTTATCGACCCTAAATTTACCATCTTCCGCCATTGCTCCCACTCGAACCAGGAAACCCTTCTTTCCTATGAGTTTATCAGCCAAATAGATCTTTGGCTCTGATACCAGTTGTTAGAAAATTAAATATTACAGATTAATTAAACACAACAAATATGCAGAAAACACAAGGAAGTTGACAGCTATGACAAACGCACAATGGGAGATTCTCAATAGAAAGGCACTCGGAACAGTACAGTTGTGCCTCGCGGTGTTGGTAGCCTTCAATATTTCGAAGGAAACAACAACAGAGGGTTTGATTAAGGCATTGGAAAAACTATATGAAAAACCCTCGTCCTCAAACAAGGTATTTCTTATGAAACGTTTATTTAATATGATGATGTCGGAAGGTGGATCTGTTGCAGACCATTTAAATGATTTTAATACAGTTACCAGTCAGTTAATCTCTATAAAGGTAAACTTTGAAGATGAAGTAGAGCTCTGTTATTTCTGCGCTCATTTCCAGAAAGCTGGAATGGTTTAGTTATGGCCATTAGTAACTTTGTCTCTGGATCTAGTACTTTAAAGTTTGATGATGTTGTCAGAGCTATTCTTAGCAAGGAAATGCAACAGAAAAGCTCCAGTGAGACATTGGGTAATGCGTTCAGTGAAGAGTCTAGGGGAAGAAGAATGGAAAGAGGAAAAAGCTCGAGATATCATAGTAAATCAAGGAAAGGCAGATCCAAGTCTAGATCAGGGATAGTGTGCTGGAAATGCGGAAAGAAAGGACATCAAAAGAAAGACTGTAGATCTCAAAAGGGAAAATAAGGAGATGCACAAAAAGAAAACAATCATGAAGAAAATGTGATAGGTGATGTGTTACAAGATGCTTTGATTCTTTCTTTTGAAAATGTTACTGATTCTTAGGTTGTAGATTCAGGGACTTCATTCCATGCCACACCTGATAAGAAATATTTTCATGACTATGTTCAAGGATATTTTGGACAAGTTCGTTTGGGTGATGATAAACCCTGTAAAATTTTTGGAATGGGTAAAGTTCTTAAAAAACAACAGAATGGAAACCAATGGATACTAAAGGAGGTAAGGCATGTTCCAGATCTGAAGAAAAATCTGATTTCAACAGGGCAGTTAGGCGATGAAGGTTGTGTGACAACTTTCACGGATAAAACTTGGAAGGTCACCAAAGGAGCCCTGGTAATAGCAAAAGGTGAAAAGGTTCATACATTGTATTTATGCAATGGTATTTCTAACTCTGTTAATGCTTTAACTTCCAAAGGAGAAGATGCATCATTATGGCATCATGGGCTTGGACACATGAGTGAGAAGGGGATGAAGATTCTTCACTCAAGAAATTTGTTGCCGGGTTTGAAGAATGTTGATTTGGATTTATGTGAGAATTGCATTTATGGAAAACAGAAGAGAGTCAGATTTCTCAGAGTTGGGAATGAAAAGAAGAGCAAAAAATTAGAGCTTGTGCATACAGATGTATGGGGACTTGCTCAGGTATCATCTCTTGGTGGCTCTCATTATTATGTTACTTTTATTGATGATGCAACTAGAAAAACTTGGATTTATTGTATTCAGAATAAATCTGATGTATTTGATACTTTCAAGAAATGGAAATCTTTGGTTGAGATTGAGACAGGAAGGAAGTTGAAGTGTCTCAGATCAGACAATAGAGGTGAATATTGCAGCAAAGAGTTTGATAGGTACTGTTCAGAGCATGGAATTCACAGAGAGAAGACAATTCCAAGAACACCACAAGAAAATGGTGTGTCAGAAAGGATGAACAAAACAATCATGGAGCATGCCAGGTGCATGAAATTGCATGCAAGATTTCCTTTACAATTTTCGGCAGATGCTATAGATACTGGTGTTTATCTAATAAACAAAGGGCCTTCAAGTTCCTTGGATGGTGGTATTCCAGAGGAAGCATGAATAGGTAAAAAGATAAACTACTCTTCTTTAAAGCATTTTGGTTGTGAGGCCTTTGTCCATATTAATAAAGAAAATAGAACCAAGCTTGAGGCAAAATCAAAGAAATATACCTTTATTGGATATGGTGTTAATGATTTTGGTTATTGCTTATATGATTATGAAAATCACAAAATCATTAGGAGCAGAGATATAATATTCAATGAAAAGGTATTGTGTAAGAATCAATTACAGGAAAAGAAACAGGAAAAAGAAAATAAAGAATACATAGTTCTTGATGAGATCACAGACAAGGTAAAGGTGCCTGAAAATAATAATAATAAAGAGCCACAAAAACAACAACCACCACAATAGTAACAGGCATCTCAAACACCTGAAAGTGGTGTTAGAAGATCTACCAGGATAAGTAGACCGCTTGAACAATATTCTCCTTCATTATATTATTTATTGTTGACTAATTCTGGTGAACCTGAATGTTATGAAGAAGCAATGCAGGTTGAAAGCAGGAAGAAGATATGGACTCCTTAATGCATAACCAGACTTAGGACTTAGTCAGGTTGCCTGCAGGTAAAACTACATTGCAGAATAAATGGTTTTACAGGCTGAAGGAAGAAGATGGAGGAAAACAGAGGTACAAATCTAAACTTGTGGTCAATGGGTTTGCACAGAAGAAAGGTATTGATTTTGATGAAATATTTTTTCCTATTGTTAAGATGACCTCAATCATAACTATTTATGTCTTGTAGCAGCGAACGATTTACATCTTGAACAGTTAGATGTAAAGACAACATTTTTCCATGGATATTTGGAGGAAGAGATCTATATGGAGCAACCATAAGGATATGAGGTCAAAGGGAAAGAAAAATTAGTGTGCAGATTAAAGAAGAGCTTGTATGGCTTAAAACAGGCTCCAAGGCAATGGTATCTAAAATTTGACAAGTTTATGTCTGAACAAGGTTATACTAGATGTCACTCTGATCATTGTGTTTATCTAAAAACGCAAAATTATGGCAGCTATATTATATTATTATTGTATGTAGATGACATGCTTATTGCAGGGTCTAACATGAAAGAAATAAATGTGCTCAAAATAAAATTGGCAAATTTATTTGCAATGAAAGATTTGGGAGCTGCAAAACAAATCCTTGGTATGAGAATAACTAGAGACAGGAAAAATCGTAAATTAACATTGTCTCAGAATGAGTACATACAAAAGGTGTTGAAAAGATTTAATATGCAGAATGAAGAACCAGTTAGTACACCTTTTGCTAGCCATTTCAAACTTAGTAAGGAGATGTGCCCCAAGACCCATGAAGAAATGGAATATACGTCTAAAGTTCGATATGCATTAGCAGTTGGAAGCTTAATGTATGCAATGGTCTGCACAAGGCCTGATATTGCACATGCAGTGGGAGTTTTAAGCAGGTACATGAACAATCCAGAAAAAGAACATTGGATGGCAGTAACATGGATTCTCAAATATTTGAGAGGTACCACAAATCAAGCATTATGCTTTGGTGGTTCAAACATTGCTCTACAAGGATATGTTGATGCAGATATGGTAGGTGACAGAGATAACAGGAGGAGCACTACAGGATATGTATTTACTGTAGGTGGAACAACTGTTAGTTTGGTTTAAAAAATCCAGAGTGTTGTTTCACTTTCAACAACAGAAGCAGAGTATGTTGCTGCTACAGAGGCTAGTAAGGAAATGATTTGGTTACAAATGTTTATGGATGAATTGGATAAGAAGCATGATATGGGCACGTTATACAGTGATAGCCAAAGTGCCATTCATCTCGTAAAGAAGTCAACATTTCAATCCAGGACTAAACACATACAGCTCAAGTACCATTTCATATGGTTAGTATTGGAAGATGGACAGTTGAAGCTAGAAAAAATACACACTAGCCAGAATCCTGCAGATATGCTAACAAAAGTTATAACCAGGGAGAAACTGAGAATATGATCAATTTCAATTAGTCTTCAAGGATGGAAATTAATATGAGAAACAACTAGGTCCAAAGAGGAGTCATTTTCCAGCAAATGAAGCAGTGGTGGAGTTGCTACAATCAGTCTCCAAGTGGGAGATTGTTGGGTGTGGAGCCTGATTATCTTGTTTAATTTGTATCACAACGTTGGACCCTGGTACCTTAATGGGGGTGGCAATTCTACCCGTAATTAAACGTTGCCTAGGGGGTCTAGGGGGGGGCGGCTGCGACTTCATGGAGCCCCCCCCTGGCAGGGGGTTTCGAGGGCAGTATCCCGAAGCTAAAAACATATGTAAAATTGCCTTGTAAAAGTATAGTAATTTCTAGTCAATTTGGGCCGTTCATTAGGCGGATGATCTGACGGTAGAAGTTATGTTTAGTTTAGGGTTTTTTTCCCTAGAGGCCACCCCCTCGCTTGTATGAGGGTATTTTATTGCGGCTGTGTATGGTATGTGTATTCTCGGAGTGTGAAACAGAGAGGGAGACTGTGAGAGAGAACAGAGGACATTAGAATGGATCTGTTGTAGGTTGTGTCTCTTCATTTTTGCTGGATAATAGAAAGAAAGCACTGGCTGTTCGGGTTGGACGTAACCCAAACTAGGTGAACCACGTATATCTGTGTCTCTCTGGTTTTATGTGTTTTGGGTGCTTGTGTTTTCCACATATTTGATGTGTTTCATTGCTCTGATACCAGTTGTTAGAAAATTAAATATTACAGAGTAATGAAACACATCAAATATGTGGAAAACACAAGCATCCAAAACACATAAAACCAGAGAGACATAGATATACGTGGTTCACCCAGTTTGGTCTACGTCCACCTCAAACATCTAGTCCTTGCTTTCTATTATCCAGCAAAAATGAAGAGACGCAACCTACAGCAGATCCGCTGTAATATCCTATGTTCTCTCTCACAGTCTCCCTCTCTGTTTCACGCTCCGAGAATACACATACCATAGACAGCTGCAATACAATACCCTCATACAAGCGAGGGGGTGCCTTCTAGGGAAAAAAACCGTAAACTAAACATAACTTCTACTGTCAGATCATCCGCCTAATGAATGGCCCAAATTGACTAGAAATTACTATACTTTTACAAGGCAATTTTACATCTGTTTTTAGCTTCGGGGGCACTACCCCCGAAACCCCCCACCAGGGGGGGGCTCCATGAAGTCGCAGCCGCCCCTCCCTAGACACCCCAGACAACATTTAATTATGGGCAGCGTTGCAACCCCCATTAAGGTATAGGGGTCCAATGCTGTGATACAAAATAAACAAGATAATCAGGCTCCACACCCAACACATTGGTGCAGATAAAATAACCATTAGAGCACTGTAACCACATGTAATAGAAAAATTTTGGGCATAGTGAAATATAGACATGCCATTGGGAGCTAGACAAGCAGATGTAGCCCAAGAGGGGTGAACTGCTTCATCCGGTGTGTTGTGTAAATGTCATGTGGTGACTTATTTATCTGTTTTACATTGCTTTTCATTGTTATTTAAAAATCATCTACAATTCATGGACAAATTCCTCAATCCTTAAGAAAACTAACAATATAAGTATGCCCATGTTTTTAAACTAAAAAGACACTTAGCACAAGAAAACTAATACAGTCATTTCAGATCAGATTGGTATCGGAGCTAGAGCCTATTTTCTGGTGTTCAGTGCAAATAATTTTTTAATTGTTTGCAATTTTTATATGCTTACAAGGCTCAAACTCAAAAGAGGAGAAGGAAAATTGGTAGAAGTAGAAGGGTCTCAAAAAGAGCCAAAGCAAAGGAGAGAAAGATCACCACAATATCCACCAAATATTTCACCTCCTAAAGAAGTAGAAGCTACATTAAGCATGCCTCAAGAGGAAGGAGAGATCCATGAAGAATTTGATCTCAAGGAGGAAGAAAGAGTGTTTAGGAAATAATTTCTTGACATGACTGAGATGGTTAGACTCCTTTATCAAGAAAGGAATGAGAGACTAGAAGGAGAAGGATCCAAACTTCACAAGGACAAGGTCCTTGAGGAGGTCACAATGATGAAGATAAGTCAAAGAAGGGAAATGGAGGAAACGAAGGAAATGGAGAGCCATCATCCTCACCCTCATCATCATCATCCTCTACTTCTTCTCCAGTATATCAGCCACACAAGTCAAAGAACACTAGTAAAAGTTTTTTTTTTTTAAATCGATGTTAAGTTCAAATTGCCTATGTTTAGTGGCGAAGTCAATGCAAAAAAGCTTGATAATTGGGTTAGGCTATTGGAGGTTGTTGAAGTTTGCAACAAGAAACAGTGAAGGAGGCATCCTGAAACATCATCCTTGATTCTAGTTGGAAAATAATCACCTAAACTAGGTGGGGCCCACATAGGCTATTTTTAGGTGTATGTCTATTTTTAGACATGGTGATCATATTTCCAAAGTTACAGGATGCTATGTGTGGATGGTTTATCAAGTTGGAAAAATAGATGAAATTCTATTTTAAGAATATTGGGTGAAGTCTATTTATAGATCGTCAATCTAAAAATAGATGCATGTTGACTATTATTAGCTCTTAATAATAATCAGAATATAAACAAATTATTCTCTTGGAGCACTTAATTTCAGTGAGCAGATTTGGAAAATCAGTGGGCTGAAGGAATTACGCAATTCCTAAGGTTTTACTGGAGTTCATGCATGGAGGACTCAGTTAGAACTGAAGTGGAAAATTTATGACAAAGTTGGAAGAGTAGTTCATGGAGTTGTATTCAGTTTAACTCAGTTACACTCAATTGAGCTAGTTGTATCTAATCTAACTGAATGATACACTAGTGAGAGTGGAGTGAATTAATTAGTTAATTAATTCACAACTAATAACTCTTTAATCAACTGAACAATACAACAGTTAACTACAGTGCATGTCAGATCCAGTGGAGACCCAGTGCAGAGATAGGTGAAAGGGTGAGATAGACTATCTATTGTGACCATAGTGATGCATGGATTGCATCTATATATACATTGGAGTTTCCAATGATAATAACGCAATCAAGGAGAGTGTTATTACATCAAATTTTTCTTTTTAATTAGCCTGGATTGCGCAGTGGAGGCAGGCTAGCAGGACGGCTGAGATTGGTCCATGGAATTGCAAATTTCTTCTAGATGTTAGTGTGTGACGATTGATTGTACTGAGAGCTTGATGTAATAATATTTGTATGAGATTGTTACATTATCTCCATGATACATAATATATGATAGTTGGAGTTTTCAACTTCAGGATTTCCTGTTAAACAACTGTGTTATGTGCGATTTTTTTTATGCTTCACATGTGTGTGAAATTAATTTTCTGGAAAAGATTAACAGTGGAATGATTCTATATTTTGCAAGAAGATAATATATTGTGATATTAGGGGAATTTGGATGTATGAATTCTTATTGTATACTAATTTATACAGAGGTTTATTTGAGAATCCAGAACCTTCAAGATGATGATACCAAAATCCAATTAGCTTCATTGAGAATGGAAGGTGCAACACTTGTATGGTGGGAAGACAAGACAAAGGAGGAAATAAAAAAGCATGGTAACATAATCCTATCATGGTAATATTTAATTAATACTATTAAACAACAGTTTTATCCATTAGCTCATATGCATAAAGCCATCATGAACTGGCAGAATTTTAGGCAATTAAAGGGACAAAATGCGCAAGAATACACCAAAGAATTTAGGAGAAGAGCTATCTTATTAGGGGTAGATTTGCATAGCCAAGATACTTTTCTCAAGTACATAGGAGGCTTACATAGCTACCTAAAACATACCATTCTCATGTTTAACCCCACCAGTCTAGATGAAGTATGTGTTCAGGCCACACATCTAGAAGCTAGAGGGAAGAACATATCTGAAAAGGGTAGGAAGAAACCTTTTAAGGGTAAAGCGAGGAGAAGACCTCAAAAGGTGGAAATAGAAAGAATTCATCTATTAATAAAGAGGGAGAAAAAGTGGTTTGTAAAAATTGTCCAAACTAAGGCCATGATGAAACTCATTGTTGGAAATTACACCCTTAAATGAGGCCAAAGAAACCCAATAACAAATGGAAACATAAAACTTTTGCTACAACTCAACATGATTTAGGATATGATTCAAGTGATGAATCTAAGATTACAACCATGGGATTGAAGAACATGAAGGGAAAATAAATTGAAACTAAACCAAGTACTAGTACATCAAACTGTCACATAAATACTCCAAATGAAGAAGAAAGAATATAACTATTTCATGTGAGCATCATATCCAAGCATACCAAGATTGACACACTATTTGATAGTGGGTCACAAGAAAACTTAACCTCTAAATAATTGGTCAAGAAACTTAACCTTAAGACCATACCACATCCAAAACCATATCCATTAGGTTGGATTTGTAAGGATGCAAATTTACAGGTTTTAAAGAAATGCATATTGCAGTTTGCAATCAATGAAAATTTTGTTGACACAGTTGAATTAGATGTGGTTCCACTTCACTGGTATTGTATTAGGGATTCCTTACTTGTATGACAGGAAATTGATCTTCCATCGCCATGAGAACAAGTATCATTTATTCAAATATGGCAAGAGGTTCATTGTTAGAGCACATCGCAAGAAGACAAACATTGTTATGGTAAATGTTGGACAGGTAAAGAGGCTGGTGAATTAAAGTAATAATTTTTTTCTTCTTATGATTAAGCCTAAAGCTGATATTAATAATGAACCATTTGAGGGATGTGATCCTGAGTTGAAATTAGATTTATATGATGTAGTTAATGCACATCATGAGATGTTTCAGGAGCTAACAAGATTGCCTCCAAAAATAGAAATTCAACATGAGATTCAGTTGCAACAAGGTTGTCATCTTCCAAACATCAGTATGTATCGCATGTTGATAATGGAGAATGCTGAAATAAAGAGGCATATAAAAGAGATGTTGGAAAAAGGAATCATAAGGCCAACCACCTCGCCATGCGGTTCACCCATAATCTTGATAGAAAATAAAGATGGGACCTGGTTCATGTGTGTAGATTTTCGCACTTTGAACAAGATTATGGTAAAAAATCATTACCCACTCCCAATAATAGATGATTTTATTGATCATCTGAAAGAAGAAAGTTTTTCAATAAGTTAGATTTACGAAGTGGATATCATCAAGTAAGAATTGTAGAAAGTGATATATGAAAAATTGCATTCAAAACCAAACAAGGACTCTTTGAGTGGCTAGTTATGCCTTTTGGTTTGTGTAATGCACCGAAAAATTTCATGCGTGTTATGGATAGTGTTTTGCGTCCATTTCTTGATGAAATTTTTATTTTCTACTTAGATGACATTTTAATTTTCAGAAAAACAAGAGAAGATCATGTCTTGCATGTGAATAGAGTGCTTGATATTTTGAAGAAAGAGAAATTGTTTCTTAAGATGTCAAAGTGTGAGTTTGGAAATACTTCTTTTGGTATATTTGGGACATATTGTAGGAGGAGGAGAATTGAGGATTGATCGTTCTAAAGTGGAAGCCATTCTAAATTTTCCCACACCTAAATAGTAATCGAGGTAAGAAGTTTCTTAGGTGTAGCTCAATATTGGAGAAAGTTATTGCTAACTTTTCTTCCATCGCAGCTCCTATGCATGAAGTGAAAAGTGTGAAGAAAGGCTTCCAATGGGGAGGAAAACAACAACAAGCTTTCGAAGCTTTAAAAGACAAGATCAGTTCAGATCTAGTCCTTTCATAACCAAATTTGAGATAGCCATTCAAGATACAAACCGATGCTACTGATTATACCATGGGCGCAGTACTTTTGCAACATAGTAAGCCTATCACATTTCATTCTGAAACTTTTAATGGTGTTGTGACTAATTATCCTACATATGAAAAATAACTATATGCATTTGTAAAAAGTGTCAGGAACTAGAAACACTACTTGATGGGTAAAGAGACTATTGTACATACCAGTCACCAATCGTTATAGTACTTGTAGCCACAAAAAAAATTGCAGCAATCAATACATTTCAGGTGGATGGGATTTCTTCAACAGTTTCACTTGGTTATAAGGTACAAGAAAGGTATTTTCAATAAAGTTGCATATATTCTTTCAAGACCAATCATTAGTGCATCTACTTTACTCAAAAATATTTCTATTGTACATGAGAGTTACATAGAACAATATGCATGTGACATTGATTTTCAAGATGTGTATGCTAGTTTGAGTGAAGGGAATCAAGTTAAAGAAAAAGATTATCACATGCATAAAAGTTTGATGTTTCATTTGGGAAAGCTATGTATTCCACAAGGAGAGAGGCTAAGTGTCATGAGAGAATCTCATTCATCTTATTGTTGGACACTTTGGGGTAAGCATAATAGTGGCGCATCTATAGAGATATTGCTATTGGCCTCGCATGATAGATAGTGTGTCACGTTTTATAAGAGATTACTCTATGTGTGCAACAAGTAAGCCTAGTAATTGGAATCTTGGGTTGTACATGCCACTACTAGTACCACCAAGGCCATGGGAGAGTGTTTCCATGGAATTTATTGGAGGTCTACCTATGTCAAGAAAGTAGCATGATTATCTTTATGTAGTTGTGGATAGATTCAGTAAAATGTGTATACTTATGCCATGTAAGAAAAACACTACTACTAAACAAACTGTTGAAATTTATTTTCAACATGTTTGGCTTCATTTTTTATTTCCAATTTCTATTATTAGTGATAGGGATTCCAGGTTCATTGGGAATTTTGGTCAAATCTATGGAGAATTATGGACACAAAGTTGAAAAAGAATACTGCTTTCCATCCACAAACAGATGAACAAACCGAGGTGGTGAACAGAACCGTTGTGTATCTATTGAGAGGATATTGCAGCAAACATCCTAAGTTGTGGGATGAGCAACTGCATTATATTTACCACGCTTACAACTGGGAAAAACACTCTTCTACACAAACATCATCTTTTGAAGTATGCTTTGGTTATTTGCCAAAATCGCCATTAGACTTCATATTTCTGAAGATGTTGCAATTGATGGCCATTGTGACATTGATAAGGCTCGAAGGTTCATTGAGAAAATTCATAATATACATCAAAAAGCTCAAGAACAGCTTGAGGAAAGTCAAATAAAATACAAAGAGAGGCATGATAAACATCGAGTTTTTCACAAGTTTCAAGAGGGAGATGAGGTATGGTTGCACATTAGAAAGGAAAGGATGCAAGGGGAAGGCAAAAAGCTCAAACCCATTCACTATGGTCCTTTCAAAATCATAAAACAAGTTGGTAATAATGCATTCCAACTTGAATTTCCTTCTTACATGCAAATGTATTCAGTTGTTAATGTTGAAAACTTACATTTGTATGAGCCACCTTTGATCGATAATAAAGGAAGTTATTTTTAGCTACCTTCTATTGAATATTTATCGCCAGAATATTTGGATGAGATAAAAGAAGATAAAATCCTTGACAGGAGGACAAGATCATCCAAGAGGGGAAGTGTTGACTAGCTTTGAGTTGGGCTCAGAGGCACTAATCCAAGCAAGGAAAAATGGATGGAGGTTGGAAAGGTGAGGGAGATGTACCGTCATCTACTGAATAGGTAATCAAGTATTTTGGGATCCACAAGCTTCCCAATGGGGAGGAGTGATCAGGAGTTCATAAATTTTGCTCAAAATTAAAATTTAGAGGGTTGGGTTGAATCTAGGAAAGCTGTGTAGATCTCGTCTTCTTGTCTTCAACATCATGAATGATTCAAATAACCGATGTCGTATGAAGGAGATATCGCATTCTGATCGAAATTCCAAATAGGTAAAATTGTGAAAGTTTGACTGGGATGCACAATTAACAGGGTGGAGGTACAGTCAGCAAAAAAAGGTGAAATTCTTGGAATATTCCTTTCCTAAGAACTAATCACTGTTTGACAAGTGTCATTGTTTTATTCTATGAATGGGTTTTGGAGGACCAATTAAAGGGCACCACATGGCTAGCCCTAAGGCTGCCACGTGTCCCTGAAGCGGAGTGGTAAAATTTTGTTGGAGACTGTAGGAATCGACCCCCAAACATACCGTGGGCATGCACAGGTTTTTACCATCCGAGCTACATTTAGGACTTAACATTTATAGCAGTGAGTTTGATGTTAACATGTAGTGAAACAATGTATGGGGGGTTGGGAACCGCCGGCGGTCCCAACCCCCCAGCAGTTCAATGGTGGTATCACATGGCAGTGTTAAGTTACAATCGCGGTCTATACAACCCAAAATCACCGCAATAGTTTTCGTGTGTTATATCACATGGAAACGGTTTAATGTAACCATCCTCCACGCAGTCAATGCTCAACCCACGACATCAACCGCAATTTAAAGTTCCAACCATGGTTTATGCCTGGAGTTCCGCCCGACGGTTAGAACTCGTGGGTATGGGGTTGGCATGTGGCCATCCAATCCATCAAGTTTAAAGCGACGGTTAGTTCTAGAATATTTTTTGGAGGGAATGCTTTTAATGGCAAAAATTTCTAATTTCACTCTAGTTAAGTGGAGTTCTCCACTTTTAGTGGAGTTTTTCTAGGTGAAACTGGGAAAAAGAGTAGGAGACTCAATTTTCGACCATTCAGAGTGAATGAAGAGTCAATTTTGACTAATTGGAGCATTCTGGAGCCATTGGTGTAGAGAAAAAAACCATTAAAGCACTGTAAATACATGTAATAGAAAAATTTTAAGCATAATGAAAGATGGACATGCCATTGGGAGTTGGACCAGTAGATATAGCCCAGGAGGGGTGAACTGCTTCATCATACCTACTGTGTAAATTTCATGTGGTGACTTATTTGTCTATTTTACATTATTGTTCATTGTTATTTAAGATTTTTTTATGTTTCTAATTCACTAAAAATCATCTACAATTCATAGAAAAATTCATCAATCCTTAAGAAAACTAATGAGACAAGTATGCGCATGCTTTTAAACTGAAAAGACACTTAGCACAACAAAACTAATACAGTAATTTCAGATCACTACACAATGATACCTATATGTATTACCATGCATGTGATTTCTGTCAGAGGACAGGAAATCCTTCGCACAGAGATGATATGCCTTTGAATCTGCAGATGACGCTACAAGCTTCTGATAAATGGGCTATCGATTTTGTGGGACCTATTAATACTCTAGGAAGGAAGATTGGTGTGTGCTACATTATCACTGTGACAAATTATGTAACCATATGGGTTGAAGCCAAAATAGTGAAGGATTGTATTGCTGATACAACTGTGATGTTTATGTTTGAGAATAAAGTGACTCGGTTTCATTGTCCTAAGTTTATGATAAGCGTCTAGGAGACCCATTTTGTAAATGTCACTATGGAAGGCTTGAATAAATAATTCAAGATGCGTCATCAGAATATCTCTCCCTATCATCCTTGGGAAAATGGCACAGTGGAATCTTTCAATAAAACCTTGGAGACTATGCTCACTAAGGTATGCAATGCTAACATAAATGATTGGGATGAGAAAGTGCCAGTAGTTCTTTGGGCATATAGGACTACTTGCAAGAAGTTGGCTAGAAGGATACCTTTCAGGATGGTATATGGGCAAGAGGCTGTGTTTCCCATGGATTTCACTGTTCCTAGTCTGTGCATTACAACATTTACCAATATGGCTAAAGAAGATGCTCTGGAGGACCTGTTGTCACAGTTGGTTTCTCTGGAAGAATATCGTTTTATTGCAAATTATGATCAGTAGGTTCAAAAGGCGTGTGAAAATGCATGGCATGAAAATCATATTAGGCAAAAGGTATTCAAGAAATATTATCTCGTCTTATTATATGACACCAAGTTTGTGCCCCACCCAGGGAAATTGAAGATGCATTGGCTAGGGCCCTATGTTGTTAAGGAAATCACTAACGGAGGAGCAGTGCACCTGGCCATGTTGAGCGATGAATACCTTCCTGGGTATGTTAATGGAAGCCACCTGAAGCCATACATGGATGACCTTGTGCCTACAAAATGACTATACGGTCGAAGTATGAGACCTATGCAGATGGGATGGGGAATGCGTAGTATAGTGTGACGCACATGTGACATCTGTGCAAGAAGGTTGACTCGGCCATAGAGGTGTCAAAAACTAGCTGTTGGAACAGTGAAACTGAAAAATAAATATTTATTACCATTTTTGGGAGTGTCTAGGATGCATTTAATAAAGGGATTTTGCCATATTTGGGATATTTTTTTTCAATAATGGAGCCTCATTAATGCACAAGGAGTCGTTGAAGACACGCCACAAGTATAAATATGACTTATGGGGTTGCAATATTTCCCTCATATTTCTGAGTGATTTATGTGCTTTGAGCTCCTTAATTGCCATCGGATTTTATATGTCTATGTCTGGTTTGGATCTTGGGTTTTAGGATGCATTGCGCCGAGCAGGGCTAGGTTAATCCATTCCTGAAAATATGACAACCAAAAGACCGAGTGATGAGCCTATTGTGCCTAAATTTCCAATCATCAAAATTCCTATGCCCTCTAAGACTAAGAAGGGAAAATATTCCGTAACACGCAAATATCCTTGAGAAAATACCCAAAGGTCGTGCCCTTCAGTGGATGAGAAGATGAAAATATCTATGTCAAAGGTCCCAAAAACCATTGATCAAGAAGAAGAGGATGTGGTCAAAGTGGCCCCATTCTCACAGCTTCCAAGTTATATTGCACTGTGGAAAGCATCTATCAGAGTACCTAATGACCTGGACAAGGTGTGCGTGGGTATTCAAATACCCCAGACATGTTCGTGAAGATTCTGCAGCTCCGATTTGATGATTGGGACATTGCTGATGTCAAGAAGTTCCCAGACCTTGTGCCAGAGCTATACTTGGACTAGATTACCTATGCAAGAGGGATTCTATACCTCGAGCCTAAGATATGGGTCCTAGGTCTGCACAAGGATGGCCTGCTCAATTCTCTCCAGATCCCTCATTTTGGGCACAACCCCATAAATGATATTTGTGTCATACAATTGATGGCTTTAGTACATGATAATGTGCTCTTCTTGGGAGAGCACATCTGTTGGAAATATGATGCAGAGTTTTGTCCTTGATGGCAAACCACTGAATGAAGATGAAGACATGCGACTGTTGACATGTGTTGTCCTTGATGGCAATCCACCTGATGAAGTTATGCTTGACTTGATGGACTTGGTAAATGATATAAATCTGATGTGATATGATGTTGGTTAGCAATATGGCGCTGAGTGTCGTCCTTAAATGGAAATCCTCTTGATGAAGATGATGACAACTTACTTGATGAAGTTGTGATTGAGAGAATATGTTCTTGATGAAGAAAATATGATGTATCTACAGTGTGTACAGAAGGCAATGAAGAAAGGAATTCAGAATGTGCTCAAAGTATGATGAAAAGAGTATGTCTCTATGAATACGCGGATATGTCTAAGGGAAGTCGCGTATGCACGCGGGAAAGAACGTTATAAGTCGCGTATGGGCTAAAGCGCTCAAAAAGTGCAAAACCAAGGGTAACCACCATGGTATTGACCCATGGTATTGGGTAATGATCCACCTAATTGACCCCGTCCAGGTAGTTTTGGGCTCATGGTATTGTTTTGGCCCATGGTATTGAAAAAGGGGCTCATGGTATTGAAAAAGGATAAACCTATATAAGGAGAAGAAATTCATTGTGCAAAATGGGTGTGTGGGTGCAAGATGTCTGTGCTTGAATGAATACTTCTCTCTGAAGTATATCTGAATGGAAAGGGTTACACTTGAATGATAAATCTGAATGTATGATGCACCAATGATGAAGAAGGGGATCTAGATCTGAATTTCTCTTGTATTTGCTAGATCTAGTTATGGAAGGCTTAGATCTGTGATGAGGCGAGCATCTAGGCGAACATCTATCTGAAGCAAAAGGGTAGATCTGAACTGAATATCTGATCTGATGAAGTATGCTACTCTGTAATGATTGAAGATCTATACGCTACTTCGCCGCGGAGGAAGCGCGTATATACGCGGCTTCAGCGAAGAGAAAGCGCGTATGCGCAATAAATTATACACTGAGGTATACGCTAGTTTGTGTGGAAGGAAGCGCGTATATACGCGACATCAGTAAAGGGAAAGCGCGTATGCAAACTAGGGTTTGCTGAAGCAAGGGGTATGAAATATCTGATCTGTTCTGCTGTGTTTCTGCTATCTGATCTGTGTTGATATGTATATGTTGGTGATGAATGTTTGTTCTTAAAAGTATGGAAAGGGTCCAGTATGAAAATATGATGAAATGTGGCCTGCAAGTGGTGTTCTATTGAAGTTGTTGGATCCAGTGTGAAAATTGATGAAACGTGGTCCGAAGGGGTGCTGAGGGTTGTAGCCTTCAGTCAGGGGGTTGTAGCTCCCTTCCAGGTGTGGCTGGTAAACGAGATCAGGGGGTCGTAGCTCCCTTCCAGGAGAGGCTGGTAAACGAGTCAGGGGGTTGGAGCTCCCTTCTAGGAGAGGCTGGTAAACGAGCGCAGGTGGGTGCCTGCGTGCTGGTCAAGTCTGCGCCAGCACATATGTTGTAAGATATTTTCTCTATAATAAAATATTGAAGGCTGAGCAACTGCAGCGGTGGTTTTCTCCCGACTTGGGTTTCCACCTAAAAATCCTGGTGTTCATGTGTGATGCTTTGTGTGATGGTTTATTCTGTTCTTACTACACATGTTTACTGTTTATAGAACATCTAATAAATGAATGATGGAATTATGTAAGTGAAGAACTAATGGCATAATTATATCTCTGGGTATACGCGAGTTTCATGAAGGATATCCGCGTGTATACGCTAGTTGGCTTCATCAAAGTAGCGTATGGGTTTTAGAGCATGAAAAAGTAAAAAGTTTGAATATGCTGCAAATACTGATTCACCCCCCCTCTCAGTATTTTTCCCAACAATTGGTATCAGAGGGAGGTCCTTCTGCAGAAGCTTGATCGCTTGAAGGAGATCCGTCGCAATGGGAAAGAAGCAAAAGAAGAAGGTTACTCAAGGAAAGAAGAAGCCTAGGAAATCATGTATAGAAGAAATTGAAGGAGATGAAACAGGTATTAATCGTTGTTCTTGTATTTTACTTGACTGTATATGCAAAGGTTATGATAGTGAAAGTGATAGTATGGAAGAGACTGTCAAGATTAAAGATGAAGAAGATTCTAACCAAGCTCTACAAGTGCTCATGGCAAAGAAGCAAAAGAAGAAGGCTACTGAAAAGGAGATATCTCAGAAAACATGTGCAACAGAAAATGAAGAAGATGAAACAGGTATTGATTGTTGTTCTTGTGATGCACTTTCCTGTGCATGCAATGGTGAAGATAGTGAAAGTAAAGTTTTGGATCTAAAGGAAGCTATCAAGAAAATTGAAGATCAACAAAGATCATTTAATAAAAGCGAAGCTATCTACAATGAGATGATCTCTCAAATGAAAGATCAAATAGAAATGCTGAATGGACGGGTGGACAAGTATCAAAGGTTTCATACTTATGCATCCAATCGAATTAAAGAACTAGAAGTAGAAATCAACGATCTAAATGCAGATCTCGAAAAATCAAGCAAGAAGAATGAAGGACTTGAAGCTGTAATCATCTCTCTGCAAGCAGATCTTGAAGCATCAAGTAAGAAGAATGAGGAATCTCTACAACCATTTGAAAAGGAAGGCCTTGAAGCAGAAATCATCTCTCTCAAAGAAGATCTGGAAAAATCAAATAAGAAGAATGAAGAGCTGCAACAAACATGTGAAGAAAACGAAAATTGGTTGAAAGAAGAGATTCTAAATATGAAGGATCAAGTAGAAGATGGAAGAAGGAAAGAAGAAAGCATGACAAAGCAATGTCAAGCCTTGGAGGTTGAGGTAAACATTCTCAAGGGTAAATTAGAAGAAAAGGTTAAACTTTTGAGGTTTCAAGATAGTACTAATATTTTGGACAATATTCTGAGTAATCAAAGGTCTCTTGCTATCAAACTTGGTCTTGGTTTCCATGAAACTGTTAAAGGAGAATCTAGCTCACAAGGAAGTGCTAAAAATTAAGAGGATGTCAATGCAAAACCTGAAGTGTTGAAAGAGACAAAAGGTCAACCAACAATGATGAAATCTCAAAGGAAATCAGTCAATAATGTTGAATGCTTTAAATGTCATAATTATGGGAATGTTGCAGCAAATTGTAGGAGCAGATCATTTCAGCCACAAACTAACAGATCCTACATAGAAAGGTACTCTGGTTTCTTCAAGGGATATTGTTTTTCATGCAACAAGTATGGTCACAAAGCTGTTGATTGCAATAGAAGGAAGAATAGAAATACTCATTATGATTCTTATGCTTATTTCTCTGGACACATGAGATTTTATTCTTGTAACAAGTATGGACATGTAGAAAGGGAATGCAGGATGAACAAATCTGGGAAAGTGGACAATTTTCAGCGCACAAATAGAAAGTTCAAACAAATCTGGAAAAGGATGGAGGACCGATCAGAAACGTAGGGAATTCTGACCCTACTGCAGTCATCCGCTTCTGAAGCTTACTTCTCTGATTGACTGCAGGAATGATGTGAGATACATTATGAGATCTAGTAATGTATTTTCACAAGGGGAGAAATGTATGATGTCTCTCATGGTTGATTTGATTATTCTGGTCATATGTATTTCTGACAGAGCATCTGGTGTGAAGAAAAGACAGGAACAGAAGGTAAATTTGCAGGAGGAGATGAAGGTGTGAAATTTTCTATATTTCACTTTCCATACGCGGGTTATATGAAACAAAGTCGCGTATACACGCGAGTTCCAGCTGACACAGCCGCGTATGCATTGATGATAAGAGAATTTATCTGATAGCTGAAGATCTGGAGCAGAGGTCTAGGGGGAGCATCAGTCTGACTGCTGATGATTGCACTGTTAGCATTATTCTGATTATACTCATGATAATGAAATGATACATGGGTTCTTGTGTTGAAGATTATGGATGAAGCCTGGTTGTTTTATGATGAAGAGCATTCGTTGTTGAAATGTAAGTCTTACAATTCAGAGATAAGGACATATCATACAGAGATTGTTGCTGATGAAGATTTTCAGGTTGCACGAGTTAATGAAGAGCATTGGTTCAAGGGGAGCAGCAGGTTGAATACTAATGATTGCATTGTTGGCAATATGACTGCTTATTCTTTGGTTATTGTGATACTCATGCTCAAATGATGATGGCTTGGTACATGGTTTATGATGATGAGACATTGAATGAGTTGTGTTTACTGCTTGCTGAAGTTTATTTGTTAAATGAAATTGGAAGTCTTATGATTCAGAGATAAGAATAGTTCATGCAGAGCTTTTTACTATGGTTGAGATCTTTTTCCTACATATGTTACTTCATGTTAAATCTTAAAGATCATGGTGATGTTGGACCACATGGATGATTGCTTGACACTTATGTGAAGATGTTGTTCTGGTATGGAAAGAATGTATTGATGCTGCAAAGAATCTGAAGGCTTGGTTACTAATGTGCTTATGCTACAACCATTGGATGACGCTTGAAGATACAACTACATTGTTTTATCTATCTGTATTCCAGGAAAAATATTCAAATATCTCAGAAAGAAGCTGAACATTGTTTCTGCCTCATAAAGGATCATTTTTGGTTAAAATATAGAAGATGGTATTGTATACGCGGGTTTCCTGAAACAAAGTTGCGTATATACGCGAGTTCCTACATAGAAAACCACGTATGTTTGATTGCTGACAATTTTTGCTTGGAGTTAGGTCTCTTCAGCACAGCTGCAGTGCTGTTTGGTATCTCTGGTGGTGTTCCAGTTCTCATAATTCTTTTCTCATGTTTTGATAAAGATGCCTTGATGATTTGTTGATGAAAGTGTTCAGGATGCACAAACTAAGGGGGAGCCTTAGTCATATGGAAAGGATGCTTGGATGCACAGATTCAGGGGGAGCTTTAGCGTTTCTGAGTATAATGCATTGTTGGCATTATGATGATTCTGAAATATGTTCTCCTTCTTGAGGACTTTCTGGTGTTGGTTATGAAAAGTCACATTTGTAATTTGATGAAAAGGTCTTGTTGAGACCCATGTTGTAAAATTGTAATATTCAGTCATGTAAGGACTTGTCAAAATTGTAAACCCACTTGGTTGGGTAGTTGAGTCAAATTTTGTAAACCCACTTGGTTGGGTAGTTGAGTTGAATTGTGTAAACCCACTTGGTTGGGTACTTGAGTCTTATATGTAAATCCACTTGGTTGGATATTTGATGTAATTATGAGTCATTGGTGATAGGAAATTCATAGAGTCATGTACTCCATTGGAAAATATGTTTGAAGATTTAGCATGAACTCAGGGGGAGCTTGGTCACTTCAGTATACATCAGATCTGCAGAACGCTTCTTCTACAATAGGAGAAAAGGGGGTGAGTGTGTTGGTTTTGATCTGCCCGTTGCCCTTGATGTCAAAGGGGGAGAGTGTGTTGGTTTTGATCCGTTGGTTTTGATCCGCCCTTTTCCCTTGATGTCAGAGGGGGAGAGTGACATGGTGTTTGAATGCAGATAATGGTGTCAAAGAATTGGGAGAGTGACATGGTGTCAATGTACTTATCTGTTGTGGTAACCAAACACCATCGTGGTTGCCATCAAGTCCAAAGTGGGAGATTGTTGGAAATATGATGCAGAGTGTTGTCCTTGATGGCAACCCACTGAATGAAGATGAAGACATGCGACTGTTGACATGTGTTGTCCTTGATGGCAATCCACCTGATGAAGTTATGCTTGACTTGATGGACTTGGTAAATGATGTAAATATGATGTGATATGATGTTTGTTAGCAATATGGCGCTGAGTGTTGTCCTTAAATGGCAATCCTCTTGATGAAGATGATGACAACTTACTTGATGAAGTTGTGCTTGAGAGAATATGTTCTTGATGAAGAAAATATGATGTATCTACAGTGTGTACAGAAGGCAATGAAGAAAGGAATTCAGAATGTGCTCAAAGTATGATGAAAAGAGTATGTCTCTATGAATACGCGGATATGTCTAGGGGAAGTCGCGTATGCACGCGGAAAAGAACGTGCCAAGTCGCGTATGGGCTAAAGCGCTCTAAAAGTGCAAAACCAGGGGTAATCACCATGGTATTGACCCATTGTATTGGGTAATGATCCACCTAATTGACCCCGTCCAGGAATACCATCGGATGTAATGTGGTTTTGGGCTCATGGTATTGAAAAAGGGGCTCATGGTATTGACAAAGGGTAACCTATATAAGGAGAAGAAATTCATTGTGCAAATCATTAGTGAGGGTGCAAGATGTCTGAGCTTGAATGAATACTTCTCTGTGAAGTATATCTGTATGGAAAGGGTAAAGGTTTGATGATAGATCTGAATCTATGATGCACCTATGAAGAAATGATGAAGCGGGATTTCTAGATCTGAAATGTATCTGTATTTGCTAGATCTATTTATGGAAGGCTTAGATCTGAAATGAGGGGAACATATGTCTAAAGTAAAAGGGTAAATCTGAACTGAATGTCTGATCTGAAGAAGTATGCTGCTCTATGATGGTTGAAGATCTATACGCTACTTCGCCGAAGAGGAAGCGCGTATATACGCGGCTTCGCTGAAGAGAAAGCGCGTATGCGCAATAAAATTAGCTTTGTAATTTGTACTGAAGTATACATGGAAGGAAGCGCGTATATACGCGACATCAGAGAAAGGAAAGCGCGTATGCAAACTAGGGTTTGCTGAAGCAAAGGGTATGAAATATCTGATCTGTTCTACTGTGTTTCTGCTATCTGATCTGTGTTGATATGTATCTGTTGGTGATGTATACGCAGTTAAAAGTATGGAAAGGGTCCAATCAAAAATATGATGAAACGTATTCAAGTGTTGTTCTATTCGAAGTTGTTGGATCCAACAGAAAATTGATGAAACGCGGTCCAAAGGTGGCCGAGGGTTGTAGCCTTCGGGCCGTGGGGTCGTAGCCTCTTCCAGGAGAGGCTGGTAAACGAAGTCGTATTGTAGCTCCTTCCGTGAGAGGCCGGTAAACGAGTCGTGGTCGTATTCCCTTCCGTGAGAGGTTGGTAAACGAGCGCAGTGGGTGCTCAAGGTACGGCGAGTCTGCACTCCAAAGACATATGTTGTAAGATGTTTTCTCTATAATAAAATATTGAAGGCTGAGACAACGGCAGCGGTGGTTTTCTCCCGACTTGGGTTTCCACCTAAAATCCCGGTGTTCATTTGTGTTGCTTATGTGTGATGATTTATTATTTTCTTACTGCACATGTTTACTATTTATTGAACATCTGATAAATAAATGATGGAATTATATAAGTGAAGAATTAATGGCATAATTAGATCTTTGTGTATACGCTGGAAGTTTCATGATGGATATTCTCCGCTATGGTATACGCTTGTTGGCTTCATCAAAAAGTAGAAGGATGGGTTTATAGAGCATGAAAGTAAAAGTCGCAATATGTTTAAATACTCCATTCACCCTCAAAAGATTTTTCCCAACAATTGGTATCATAGGAGGTCCTTTTGCAGAAGCTTGATCGCTTGAAGGAGATCCGTTGCAATGGGACAGAAGCAAAAGAAGAAGGTTACTCAAGGAAAGAAGAAGCCTCGAAAATCATGTAGGAGAAGTAGAAATTGAAGGAGATGAAACAGAGCATCATGTTCTGTATTTACTACCCGTATATGCAAAGGTTATGATAGTGAAAGCGATAGTATGGAAGAGACCGGCCAAGATTAAAAATGAAGAAGATTCCCACCAAGCTCTACAAGTGCTCATGGCAAAGAAAAAGAAGAAGGCTACTGAAAAGGAGATATCTCAGAAAACATGTGTAGCAGAAAATGAAGAAGATGAAACAGTTGTTGATTGTTGTTCTTGTGATTCACTTTCCTGTGCATGCAATGGTGAAGATAGTGAAAGTAAAGTTTTGGATCTAGAGGTAGCTATCAAGAAAATTGAAGATCAACAAAGATCATTTACTAAAGTTTAAGTTATCTGTACAAAGAAATGATCTCTCAAATGAAAGAACAAATAGAAATGCTGAATGGTCAGGTGGACAAGTATCAAAATCGTATTAAAGAACTAGAAGTAGAAATCAACGATCTAAATGCAGATCTTGGAAAATCAAGCAAGAAGAATGAAGGACTTGAAGCTGCAATCATATCTCTGCAAGCAGATCTTGAGGCATCAAGTAAGAAGATTGAGGAACCTCTACAAACATTTGAAAAGGAAGGCCTTGAAGCAGAAATCATCTCTCTCAAAGAAGATCTGAAAAAATCAAATAAGAAGAATGAAGAGCTACAACAAACATGTGAAGAAAACGAAAATTGGTTGAAAGAAGAGATTCTAAATCTGAAGGATCAAGTAGAAGATGGAAGAAGAAAAGAAGAAAGCATGACAAAGCAATGTCAAGCCTTGGAGGTTGAGGTAAACATTCTCAAAGGTAAATTAGAAGAAAAGGTTAAACTTTTGAGGTTTCAAGATAGCACTAATATTTTGGACAATATTCTGAGTAATCAAAGGTCTCCTGCTATCAAACTTGGTCTTGGTTTCCATGAAACTGTTAAAGGAGAATCTAGCTCACAAGGAAGTGCTAAAAATTCAGAGGATGTCAATGCAAAACCTGAAGTGTTGAAAGAGACAAAAGGTCAACCAAAAATGATGAAATCTCAAAGGAAATCAGTCAATAATGTTGAATGCTTTAAATGTCATAATTATGGGAATGTTGCAGCAAATTGTAGGAGCAGATCTTTTCAGCCACAAACTAACAGATCCTACATAGAAAGGTACTCTGGTTTCTTCAAGGGATATTGTTTTTCATGTAACAAGTATGGTCACAAAGCTGTTGATTGCAATAGAAGGAAGAATAGAAATACTCATTATGATTCTTATGCTTATTTCTTTGGACACATGAGATGTTATTCTTGTAATAAGTATGGACATGTAGAAAGGGAATGCAGGATGAACAGATCTGGGAAAGTGGACAATTTTCAGCACACAAATAGAAATTTCAAACAAATCTGGAAAAGGATGGAGGACCGATCAGAAACGTAGGGAATTCTGACCCAACTGCAGTCATCCGCTTCTGAAGCTTACTTCTCTGATTGACTGCAGGAATGATGTGAGATACATTATGAGATCTAGTAATGTATTGTCACAAGGGGAGCAATGTATGATGTCTCTCATGGTTGATTTGATTATTCTGGTCATATGTATTTCTGACAGAGCATCTGGTGTGAAGAAAAGACAGGAACAGAAGGTAAATTTGCAGGAGGAGATGAAGGTGTGAAATTTTCTATATTTCACTTTCCATACGTGGGTTCTATGAAACAAAGTCGCGTATACACGCGAGTTCCAGCTAACACAGCCGCGTATGCATTGATGATGAGAAAATTTATCTGATAGCTGAAGATCTGGAGGAGAGGTCCAGGGGGAGCATCAGTCTGACTGCTGATGATTGCACTGTTAGCATTATTTTGATTATACTCATGATAATGAAATGATACATGGGCTCTTGTGTTGAAGATTATGGATGAAGCCTGGTTGTTTTATGATGAAGAGCATTCGTTGTTGAAATGTAAGTCTTACAATTCAGAGATAAGGACAGATCATACAGAGATTGTTGCTGATGAAGATTTTCAGGTTGCACGAGTTAAGGAGGATCATTGGTTCAGGGGGAGCAGCAGGTTGAATACTAATGATTGCATTGTTGGCAATATGCCAGTTTATTCTTTGGTTATTGTGATACTCATGCTCAAATGATGATGGCTTGGTACATGGTTTATGATGATGAGACGTTGAATGAGCCGTGTTTACTGCTTGCTGAATTTTATCTGTTAAATGAAATTGGAAGTCTTATGATTCAGAGATAAGAATAGTTCATGCAGAGCTTGTTACTATGGTTGAGATATTTTGCCTACATATGTTACTTCATGTTAAATCTTAAAGATCATGGTGATGTTGGACCACATGGATGATTGCTTGACACTTATGTGAAGATGTTGTTCTGGTATGGAAAGAATGTATTGATGCTGCAAAGAATCTGAAGGCTTGGTTACTAATGTGCTTATGCTACAACCATTGGATGACGCTTGAAGATACAACTACATTGTTTTATCTATCTGTATTCCAGTAAAAATATTCAAATATCTCAGAAAGAAGCTGAACGTTGTCTCTGCCTCACAAAGGATCAGTTTTGGTTAAATTTTAGAAGATAGCTTGGGATACGCGGGTTTCACAAAGAACAAAGTCGGCCTGTAAAGTTCTGCCATGACGCGTATGTACGATTCTTGACAATTTTTGCTTGGAGTCGAGGTCTCTTCAGCATTTGCGGTGATGCTGAGCTATCCTCTGGTGGTGTTCAGTTCTCATAATTCTTTTCTCATGTTGATAAAGATGCCTTGATGATTTGTTGATGAAGTGTTAGGGATGCACAAACTAAGGGGGAGCCTTAGTCTTATGAAAAGGATGCTTGGATGCACAGATTCAGGGGGAGCATTAGCGTTGCTGAGTATAATGCATTTTTGGCATTATGATGGTTCTAAAACATGTTCTCCTTCTTGAGGACTTTCTAGTGTTGGTCTTAAATGGTCATTTTTGTAATTTGATGAAAAGGTCTTGTTGAGACCCATGATGTAAAATTGTAATATTCAGTCATGTAAGGACTTGTCAAAATTGTAAACCCACATGGTTGGTTAGCTGAGTCAAATTTTGTAAACCCACTTGGTTGGGTAGCTAAGTTGAATTGTGTAAACCCACTTGGTTGGGTACTTGAGTCTTATATGTAAATCCACTTGGTTGGATATTTGGTGTAAGTATGAGTCATTGGTGATAGGATATGAGTCATACTCCATTGAAATGTTTGAAGGTCGGCACTTCGGGGAGCTTGGTCATGATTTCCCGCCAGTCTGCAGACGCTTCTTCTCTGATAGGAGAAAAGGGGTGAGAGTGTGTTGGTTTTGATCTGGCAGATTTGCCCTTGATGTCAAAGGGAGAGTGTGTTGGTTTTGATCGTTGGTTTTGTTGGGTTTGATGCGCCCTTTGCCCTTGATGTGAGAGGGGCATGGTCTTTGAATGCGGATAATGGTGTCAAAGAATTGGGAGAGTGACATGGAGTGTCGAAGTAACATATCTTTGTTGTGGTAACCACACCATCATGGTTCATATGGAAGTCAAAGGGGAGATTGTTGGAAATATGATGCGGAGTGTTGTCCTTGATGGCAACCCACTAAATGAAGATGAAGACATGCGACTGTTGACATGTGTTGTCCTTGATGGCAATCCACCTGATGAAGTTATGCTTGACTTGATGGACTTGGTAAATGATGTAAATCTGATGTGATATGATGTTGGTTAGCAATATGGCGCTGAGTGTCGTCCTTAAATGGCAATCCTCTTGATGAACATGATGACAACTTACTTGATGAAGTTGTGATTGAGAGAATATGTTCTTGATGAAGAAAATATGATGTATCTACAGTGTGTACAGAAGGCAATGAAGAAAGGAATTTAGAATGTTCTCAAAGTATGATAAAAAGAGTATGTCTCAAGGAATACGCGGATATGTCTAGGGGAAGTCGCGTATGCACGCGGGAAAGAACGTTATAAGTCACGTATGGGTAAAAGCGCTCAAAAAGTGCAAACCCAGGGGTGACCACCATGGTATTGACCCATTGTATTGGGTAATGATCCGCCTAATTGACCCCGTCCAGGAATACCATCGGATGTAATGTGGTTTTGGGCTCATGGTATTGAAAAATGGGCTCATGGTATTGACAAAGGGTAACCTATATAAGGAGAAGAAATTCATTGTGAAAATCATTAGTGAGGGTGCAAGA
This sequence comes from Pinus albicaulis, assembly GCA_034641835.2. Lineage (NCBI taxonomy): Eukaryota > Viridiplantae > Streptophyta > Pinopsida > Pinales > Pinaceae > Pinus > Pinus albicaulis. The sequence continues at coordinate 251,470,091 of CM076580.1, read as the reverse complement.
TGTCTGAGCTTGAATGAATACTTCTCTGTGAAGTATATATGTATGGAAAGGGTAAAGGTTTGATGATAGATCTGAATCTATGATGCACCTATGAAGAAATGATGAAGCGGGATTTCTAGATCTGAAATGTATCTGTATTTTCTAGATCTGTTTATGGAAGGCTTAGATCTGAAATGAGGCCAACATATGTCTGAAGTAAAAGGGTAAACCTGAACTGAATGTCTGATCTGAAGAAGTATGCTGCTCTATGATGGTTGAATATCTATACGCTACTTCGCCGAAGAGGAAGCGCGTATATACGCGGCTTCGCTGAAGATAAAGCGCGTATGTGCAATAAAATTAGCTTTGTAATTTGTACTGAAGTATACGCCGGTTTATATGGAAGGAAGCGCGTATATACATGGCATCAGAGAAAGGAAAGCGCGTATGCAAACTAGGGTTTGCTGAAGCAAATGGTATGAAATATCTGATCTGTTCTGCTGTGTTTCTGCTATCTGATCTGTGTTGATAAGTATCTGTTGGTGATGTATGTTTGTGCTTAAAAGTATGGAAAGGGTCCAGTCTGAAAATATGATGAAACGTGGCCTGCAAGTGTTTTTCTATTGAAGTTGTTGGATCCAGTGTGAAAATTGATGAAACGTGGTCCGAAGGGGTGCTGAGGGTTGTAGCCTTCAGTCAGGGGGTCGTAGCTCCCTTCCAGGAGAGGCTGGTAAACGAGTCAGGGGGTTGTAGCTCCCTTCCAGGAGAGGCTGGTAAACGAGTCAGGGGGTCGTAGCTCCCTTCTAGGAGAGGCTGGTAAACGAGCGCAGGTGGGTGCCTGCGTGCTGGTAGAGTCTGCACCAGCACATATGTTGTAAGATGTTTTCTATATAATAAAATATTGAAGGCTGAGCAACTGCAGCGGTGGTTTTCTCCCGACTTGGGTTTCCACCTAAAAATCGTGGTGTTCATGTGTGATGCTTTGTGTGATGGTTTATTCTGTTCTTACTGCACATGTTTATTGTTTATAGAACATATAATAAATGAATGATGGAATTATGTAAGTGAAGAACTAATGGCATAATTAGATCTCTGGGTATACGCGAGTTTCATGAAGGATATCCGCGTGTGTACGCTAGTTGGCTTCATCAAAGTAGCGTATGGGTTTTAGAGCATGAAAAAGTAAAAAGTTTGAATCTGCTGTAAATACTGATTCACCCCCCCCCTCTCAGTATTTTTCCCAACAACATCCCCATCGATGGTGAGTTAATCCATAGATTCATAGGTCTACCTACTAAAGGCACCAACCCTATTGCTACTTTTGGCGATAAGGCATAGAAGAAGGCCCTGGCAGTTCAAATTAAAAAGAAGTATAATGTCAAAAGGAAGAGTTGGATATTTTTTGTTGATGAAATTAACAACCCAGTAGTGCATTTTGGAATGATCATCTTGGCCTGCAAGATGATGCATAAGCGCAGACCGAAGAAGGTTCCCTCGCACAACATTGCTCTCGCAGGTCAATGTGAAAAAGGCATGATTTACAATTGGTCTAGTTACCTATGGAAAGAGTTTTTAGAAAATGTTGGCAAGGCATAGGAGGAAGGCAAGCAATTATAGTATGATTGTCTTCTCTTATTGATCGCGCTCATTGGGTGGAGGACCCCAGAAGATACACAGTTTCCAGATATTGAGCAAAAGATGTTGCGAAGCTGCGAGCTACACAACATTATGGAACTCCTCAGACCTAGTGCATGCCAAAGAAAACAAGAATTTTTCAATTCTATATGATGCTACTTTAAATCAAGTGATGTAGTCAAAGACGTGACTTTCACCCACATTGTATGACTAATAAAATATGGTAGCATATATTAAAGGTACATTCCATAATATACACATCTGCACAAACGACATTGTAGAAGGAGTATGGTATGAATTACCATACTTATTTACCGAAGATGATTTTCTTTGAGTAAAAACAGAATGGCTGCCAGCTTGGTCAACACTAGGCACACCCACACAACCGCACACTGGCAAGCAGATAAGGAAATCAATGGAGAAGGCCACATATAAAGTTATAAAGAAAGTGACAGAGAAGGTCACAGAAAAATAAGCAACCCCCACAATCACTAGCAAGACTGTAGAAACGACAACAGTGCCAGAAAATAATTGATCTGCGCCAAAGGAGACAGGGGAAGCTCAAAATTATAACGGAACCAAGCGGGGCTCTCAAGCCACTATAGGGTCACAAAAAAAGAGGAAAGGTTCCAAAGAGGCAAAGCAAGAGGTCCTGACCCTAACAAAAGACGATTTAAATGATATGGCAAAAAATTTCATGTCTGCGACTGAGGATGGTTGGAAAAACATGGCAGTTCAGTACAAGTCCGCGCTATAACTAGTACAAGTTGGACTATAGGAGTTAAAGGTACATGTGAGCCAGATTCAAGGGAGCCTAGCTCAAGCGAGTTGGACCAACGCGCAAGTCACGAGCACACAACTGTTATACCTTTCTCTACCAGCCTCAAGGGATGGCCTCTTTGTCCAAATCCCCTTTCCAACCATGCATATGGATGCCAACCGACATCTCCAATTCAGAGGATTGAGGTGATGTCCATATTAACCTTTTTGTGTTACCTGTAGGAAAATTACACCTTATGCACTCAACGATTGTGGACGAGATTTAGTACCAAGAGGCTACTACGCACATGAATGCAAGGGAAGCATAACAACAAATCGAGCAAGAACATCAACAGTAGCAAAGAGTAGAGGAAACTCTCTAAGAAGTAGAAGCCCAGTGTGTTGTGTTGGAGGCCAAGATCCACCAAGTCTGATAAGATATTCTAGTTGTCCTAGCCATAGTTGTGCCTGAAGAAAAGTTAGAAGGATTAGTTATCGCAGCGAAAGCATTGTGCATGAAGGTGAAAATTTTTATAATATAATATGACAAGCATATTGTAGACCTTTAGACAAATTTATAGCCCAAGACACCACCAAAGGTTCGCGCGCAAAGAGCAGCTAAAGTTAAATAGGCTTGAGATAGTATTTCTACTGTAGTCACCCAATGTGACAATTTTATAAACAAAGCCATGAGTGTTTGGACCTCATTCAAAAATGATCTAGTAGTGCAATAGCTACGTGACACCTTCCACCAAAAGGAGTAGTAGTTTGAGGAAATCAGGAGAGTGGCACCAACATTGATTCTTACACAGTGCCTCTCTCGTCTGCAGTAGTGCATAACAATACTAACAGAGATTGAAGTGTTATGTGGAAGGAACAACTAATGAAAGAACACATGCAACCATGGGAAAAAGAAGATATTCAACTTTTGCAGACACTGGACAATACATTGAAGATCATCTAGCAAACTCAGGGTAGCATCGAGATGGCCACTGAAGGGCCTACAACAGAAAAGCTAGTTTAGCAAGCGCAGAGCGCCCCAGCACAAATTTGAGATTCATTTCTCCCTCTCAAAACTTATGTAAACACACTTCAGACTAAGATCAGGGAGCAGATTCCTTAGTGACTCGGGAAGAGTCACATGTTTGTGTTGGGGGCCTGTTGGAGTGGGGTCCCACAAGGCACAATTTTTAATGTAATTTTGTATGTGCGCACTGCACAAGTAAATCAAGGTGATTTGGGGTGGGTCAAAGTCTGTAATTTTGATGTAAATGGGTTTGAGGATAAACTGTGGGCCTTAAAACATGGTTTGAGACCATAGTATCTACACGTTAGGTGAGTATAAATATATAAATCAAGTCTGAGGAAGATAGTCATGTCATAAATTTTTGATAAGTTTATGCATCTGTAATACGTTGTAAGGGTTGGTTTGAAAAGCTCTTGCTCGATTTGTGCATGGAGACCTAGTCTTGGTTATGTGTGGATTCTATTGGTTGTGTGTGTAGAAGGGTTTGTAAGCGAAATCTGATGTATTGAACAGATCTAAAACTAATATAAAGGAAAAATTTTGGCAAACTTCTTATGTTATGAATATGATTTGCTTACTGTTATGTTCTATTAAGATCACATTATCTGTATTGCTAATTGATCATCGTACAAAAGACATATGTTATAATTATGAGTGCTTATTGATGTTTGATAGATCTGTTTAAATATTTTCATTATTTAAGATCTAGATCTGGTTCTGTTATGTTTTTCTACGCTAAGGCGAACAATGTCTCTGTGTTATTATATTAAAGACTACACATTCTCTGTGATTCTGTTGAATATTGTTGTGTGCATTTGTATAAAATTGATATAATTTTTCCTTCGATTTCCTGAGGACCACTTCATTATTTTCTCCCTCAGGGTGAGGAAACCTGGTTCCAACACCCGCCATACTGCTTCGGGTGAGGCTTTGATCTACGCAAGCGGTTCATTGCCAAAAGGGCCAGTAGTTGGAGGGTTTATTGGTTGATCCACAAACTCTGAACCTAGGTCACGACCCCTCAAGTCAACAACATCCATATGATCCACCTAAAAATTAAATGCAGCAACAACAGATAAAAGTAATCTAATAGAAGTAACCTTGGAAACAAGAGAAAAAATAGCACCAAAATCAATTCCCGACACTTGGGAATAAAATTTTTCTACCAAACAAGCTTTGTATTTCTCCACCTTTCCTTCTGCATTTATGTTCTTCTTAAACACCCATTTTCTCATAATGGGTTTCCTTCCAACCGACAAATCCACCATATCCCAAGGCCTCATTTTTGTGCAAGGATGTTATTCCATCGACCATGGCCTCCTTCCAGACTTTTCCATCCCATGAATCCACTTCTTCCTTGACAATTCTCATATCATCATCAGTGACAGATAAAGAAAAATTTGAAAAAAAATAATATGGACTATACTTTTCTGGCTTCCTTATTTCTTGAACTGATCTTCTCACAGTTAGAGTTTGTGGCTCTTCCTCTTTTGAATCTTGTAGTCTTGTAGAGTTTGATTCTTCCTCCTTTGGTAGGACTTCATGTTTAGAAACATCTTTCACCTCTCTAAACACCACATCTTGGTTGTACACAACCTTCCTTGTTTCTAGGTTCCAAATCTTATAACCTTTTAAACCATCCTTATACCCAATAAAGATGCACCTTTCGTATTTATTATCCAACTTGGTCATTTTATCCTTTGGAATATGTACATATGCATCACATCCAAATACCCTTAGATGTGAAAGAGAGGATTTCTTACCAATCCATACCTCATGTGGAGTCTTATCTTTCAACACTGATGAAGGTTATCTGTTAACCAAGTAGCATGCAGTCTCCACTGTGTCTTCCCAAAACTCCTATCCTAACCTGGTACCATTAAGCATGCATCTTTCCTTTTCTACCAATGTCCAGTTCATTCTTTCTATAACTCCATTTTACTGAGGTGTATATGGATTAGTCTTATGATTTCATATACCACACTTCTTATAGAGCTCTTCAAATTCCTTCTTGCGGAATTCTCCTCCATTATCTATCCTCAACACCTCTATCTTCTTCTTTATCTGGTTTTCCACCATAGCCTTAAATTTTTTAAATCTATCAAATACTTCATATTTATTCCTTGGGAAATATATCCATGTATTCCTTGAGAAGTAATCTATAAATTACACATAGTACATAGACATACCTAGTGATGGAATCGACACAGGTACAAATACATCACTATGCACAAGCTCTAATATCCTATTCGTCCTCTTACCACCAAAAGGGAAACTCACCCAATTCTTCTTCCCATATACACAATTTTCACCGAAATAGAGATCTAGAGAGAAATTAGACATGCTTTCTACCATACCATTACTATGCAATATTCAAAGGCCCTTCTCTCCAATATGTCCAAGCCTTTGATGCCATAGCATGGTATTTTATCCAGAGACTCCTAGGATTTCTGCTCCACTTTCAGGAACCACAGAACTGCTGCACCCATTAATAATAGTGCTACCCAGAAGCTTGTACAGAGTTCCAATTTGGAATCCCCGTATCAATAGCAGTGCTCCACAAACCATCTTGCAGGTATCTTTCTCGAACACTATTTTTACACCTCCATCATCCATGTTTCTTACAAAAATAAGATTTCTTGCCAATGCAGGAATATGAAGAACATTTGGAAGTGTTCTAATCATTCCACCTTGCAGCTTCAACTTGAATTTTCTGCGTCCAGCAATTTTGGGCTTCTTATCCTCCTCTAAGAATACATCACCACCATCATACTTCTCATACTCACAGAACAACTCCCTATGGGGAGTGAAGTGAAAGGATGAACCTGAGTCAATCAACCATGCCTCATGATCTACATGTCTATTTGAAGAAAAAGCTAAAGACACATCTGCACCTTCATCTGAGGTGGATTTTGCCTTTGTAGAAGCAACATCATTAGATCCCTTTCCCTTCTCAAGAGCTTTATATTTACAATCATTTTTGAATTTCCTTTTCTTTTAGCATTTCCAGCACACCTTTATATGCTTTTATGGAGATTTAGATCGTTTTCTAGATTTTTATCTCCCACTCAAGAGCTTATTTTTATTTCTCTCCTAGGACCATCCTCATATAGACAAGGCATCTCCATTTTTCCCTCCATATTTTTCTATCTCAGTTCCTCCGACAACAAGGCTAAGACTATTTCATCGAAATTCAAGGTAGTTGTATTGCTACCTATTGCAATAATGAGACTATCCCACGAATCTGGTAGAGAAAACAATAAATTGACACACTCATCTTCATCTGAGATTTTAATATCAACATATGATAACTGAATTATCGCAGTATTGAAGGCATTTAGATGCTCTATCACCAAGTCCTCATCCTTCATCCTCAGGTTATACAATTTTTTCTATAGGAACAATTTATTCACCATAGACTTAGATTGGTACAATGTCCCTAACTTGTCCCACAAAGCCTTCACGATAGCTTCCCCAAATAGATTTAAAAATACCAAATTTGAGATACACAACCATATTGTTCCTTTTTCCTTTGGATCCAAATTATCCCAATATTCATCTATCATTGTCGTTGGTTTAGCACATGGATCTATCGCGATCCACTGATCTTTACCCACCAATAGATCCTCCATCTTGAGCTTCCATAACTCATAACTCTGACCATTAAATTTCTCTATCTCTATCTTTCCATTGCTCTCCATATTATTTCACCACTAGAATCGATCCCACAGATCTCCCACTAAACATGGTCTACCATAGGCTTGAGCAGAAAACCCCTTAGTAGAAAAGGTGTCCCCTTGAAGCCAAAACAACTCTGATACTAAATGTAGGTTTTAACCCTGTATAGAAATTATGTTTAAAAAAATTCTTAAAAACTTAAAATAAACAATAGCAAGAGCATAAAACATAAAACAAATATACAAAGGTCCCAAACTGGGACTACCTAGCTTGATTATTCATTATATTACTTTAAATGTTACAACACACACATACACACACACACACAAATATGTATATATATATGTATATATATATATATATATATATATATATATATATATATATATATATTTGTGTGTTTTTGTCGAAGCATTCATAAACCCCAATCAATTAACCCTAAATTAGAACATAATCGTAGTTCCCTTGACCTTATCTCTATAATAGCATGAGTAGATTACCATCATGCTGAAAACCATCTCCACGCCCATGAAAAAAACCATAGGTGGGTCTACCCAAGTAATGTAGGGTCCAAAACCACCTGACAATGGGGGCTATGCCACCCTTACAAACCACCTAACAGTGGGGGCTATGCCCCCGCTGTGACTTCCCTACTGTGCCCAGTGCAAGCATAGGAGGCCTCCTACCCTCCTACTACCCCTGGCTTCGCGCATGCTTCTAGTCGTCAAAAGAATATAACACGCACCCAAAAAATGAGATATAAAAGGACTATATGATATATAAAATAGCGGTTTGATGTTATATACACCATCCATAAACCATATGATAAAAATTATGCAAAAGTTTGGGAGCGGGTAACGTTCGAGACTGTAGTGGTCAGGGTTGCACGGTGAACACTTATGTGCAGTCTACTACCAGTTTATGCCAAGGTTTGGAACGTTGGAATTTAAGGTCTATGGTGAAACATCTAAATGGACCTACCAACACTATATGCCATAGTCAAGTTTTATGTGGAGTGGAGTGGAACCTGCCTCAGGCAGGGTTCCTACTAACCCCAACCCAGAGTAGAAATCAACCCTATTTTAAAAGAGCAATTAGAAACTGAGGGGAATCATTAATTTAAAATATGTATTTGACGACCTCAACGAAGTGTTACATAGTATTTTGTCACCATCCCAACAATCCCCATCCCGAACACTGGAGGACCATTTCAGTAACTTCTGTGTATTTTCATACCTTGCAAAAATTGTCATTGCATCCCTTGCCATGAGAAGAACATTTCCTCTGTTCATCATTGCTAGAGCAGGCTCTCAAAAAAATATGATTTTCGGTAGGCTCTGGTAGGCAGTTATGGCCTCATGCCCATAGAGAAATTAACACTGGGCCTCATGCCCATTGGTGCTCTGTATCAGTGGACTACCTGCGCCGAGCTGTTTTTGGAAAGTTTTTTAAAATAGAAGTGAAGTTTCCATTCCTAACTAGTTCGTGAGTGGAGTCATCATGGTTTTTTCGAATGAATAATGTTGAAGTCCTTCCTTTGGCTTCTTGTTTCCTACATTTGAGAAACTCCCCAAAGGATAAGGCCTCCCTTCCATCTTATGAGGGATCCCAGACTACCTCCTCCTCTCCTATAAATACATCATTCTCATATAGATGCAGCTAGTTGAACAGTCCTTACTATAGCTGGTGTTAGAGTAAAGTAGAGAGGAATCCATTATCGAGAGAGAGTTTAGAACCATTGCTTCACTAACTCCAATCCCCAACGAATTCTTGAGACACATTTGACTAGACCCGTTGAAGGAGGGTGCAACGTCAAGGCTCTTTTCATTGTAAAATTCTTCTCTCTACTTATTAATACATGATTGGTTTTTTGTTGCACGTTTTTCTTTTGATGTGTTTAATATTTTGCAATACGTTTGATTTTCCTCGACGAATAAAATAGTTATCAATGAAAGTATGTTTTCATATGATGTCATCATTATTTTATCCTTGTGCAGGTAAATCCCCTCTGCAAATAGAGGTGATCCCTATAGCCCTAAGGTGGGTCTAGAAACAAGGAAATATGCTAATCCTTCAGACTCCTAGTTTATGAATGAAATTGAGTTGGGATAGATGACCTACCTTTGTCTACTAGGGATCATACTGTGGATCAATGTGTTTCATACTGGGGATCATAATAGGGATCAGTTGGGATAGATGACCTACAACAAGTTGGTGACCATACTGGGGACTAGTGTGTTTGTCATCTCTTGTTGTTTGTCTAGTGCTTTTCTTGTTGAGTCGACTTTGGTCATTTCATCATTTTTCTACTTTTTTTGACCTGTCTGACTATTTTCATCCATCCTGTTCAGTCCTAGAGTGTCATATCTGACCTCTTCTTAGTGTTTTTTTATTTTTTCCATGGTTTTCTAGCTTGGCTCTGCTTTTTCTTGAACATTCGCACCGATTAGCACTTGTTTCTTTTGTCACACGTGCACCAAACTCTGCTTAGCATGGATTACAGCTAAACAGACGCGTCAAATCTTGTAGGTTAAAATTTAGCCTTTTTTTTCTAAGTTTTGTCAGTTTTCCTTGCCTCTGGGTTGGATTTTTTATCTTTCATTTAGCCCACTAGGATTTTTTTAACTCTCTTGCCTCATTCTTCTCAGTTGTTTGTCCCTCATCTGATCAATGGGGTTTTTCATCCTAGGGTTTCTAGGCGTCTCCCGCCACTTGTTCGGCTCTATCCTCACTAAGCCTTCTGAGTTGAGTTTGAGTCAATTTGGTATCTATCATTTCAGCTTGTTGACTGATTTTTTTAGCTTTTATTTTGGTTCTATGTGCCATTGGTTTGTCGAATGATCACATTTATTTTCATTTAGCTCTCTATCTATCACGTCGAGCATAGATTACATTGATCGTTGAATCACTTTGAAAGACCTCTTTTTGTTTGAAGGAATGCAACACTATTTTGAGTGTCTTTTATGTTTGTATTGGGTTGATCTCTTTACTTTAGATCGTTTCATTAGAATTGCTCAAAACTAGTGTCCATTTTTCTTTTTAGTGTAATAGTACATTTTTCTTCTCATTCATCTAAAAAGACAAAAATTTGCATTCTTTCTCTTAGTTCAAAAATGAAAAACATTCTTTTGCAATAGTAGCTTTTAGTGAACAAGGAAAGAGTTTCTCATTTTCTGCTTTGGTTGTCTTAGATGCATTAGTGGAATTCTTCTTCTGATTTAATTGATTGCTACTTTGTTATAGACTACTATCCTTCTCTTAGCTAGCATTCATTGAATGGGAATGATTTTCTTTTGCATGTAGTTGTGCATTAATAATTCAAGATTACATTTGGTAAGGCCTTGAAATTGAAACATTAATTCAAGATAAAATTTAAAATGAATTCAATCACCCTAAGGAAGCATTGAAACCTGACACACATATATTTATAGGTCAAGGCTAGTAACATGTTCTGGTGTCATTAAACCTAGTAGTTATCGTTCACCATCTGGAATTAGATATCGCTATCATGGACTTGTGCTCCTCGTATCATTGAGTATATAAAGGGAGACCCTCATAGGTTGCAATCCTTTATCCATAGGAAGCCGATTCTACCGTCCTATAACCATGATACGCTAAACACAACATTCGGGGAGACTACCTTCACCTATGTTAATTCCTTGGTCATTTCTCTTTCATTTGATCACCAAGGTGTATGTTGCAGTTCACGAAAACTTGGTACACCCTCTTGCTTAGATTCCCTGAGTAGTCATCTTGGTCTTTTCATGACTCTCTAAAATTGAAAGGTTCATTGACCACTTGTCCTTTCATGCTCATTCAACTTGAAAGTGAATAGAGTCACCTTTTGCCCGTTTCTTGACTCTTAAAATATGAAATGACAGAGTTTTGTTTCGATGTCATAAAATCAATTGCCTATGATCACATGCTTGTTAAAGATATTTTCATGGCTTGTTCTTAATTAATTCCTTAGTGTTTGATCTTGAATCCTCGAATTGGCTATCTCCTTTCCTTCCTGTTTTGAGACAATGTCACGGTAGCAGAACCACAAGTTTTTTCGTCCTATTCATTACTTCCTAGTGGCGATCCTTCTCCTGAAGTCTCTTCAGGAGCATCTCAGCCTACTAGGTATGTCAATTTTCGGTAGTCTATCCTTTAGAGTATGTTACCTCTCGCTACACAATCTCTTCTTGAAGTGCCATTTGATATAAATTGGAAACCTCAGGATGCTTGGTATGGTTTTGGGAATCAGGAAGAGTTCCATCCTCTTACTTCAGAACCATATTTACTTTCCACTATTGTTGGGGCCTTTGTTTTGAAAATGAAATAGTTTTGAGTTTCATAGAACAGGTGGCAGAGTTCAACCACAGTAGACAGGGAGTTGTCACAATTGCGGAGAGTTGGAGAATAGGTGATGTGGCAGTTGCGGAAAAATAGCACAGATGGTAGGAATGGGAAAAAAAGACAGGTAGTGGAACTCCCATTGATCAGGAAGAAACGACAAATGGAAAAGAAAGAAAAGAGGAAAAACTGACAATAACTTTGGAAAAGGAACAAATAGGCAATCAACCAGCGTATAAGGGAGGTTAGTACAACATAGGGCTGAGGAAGAGAGCCACATGAGAGCTTTGTTTTGTCATTGTTGTAATCTCTTTCTCTATAATAGACTCTGCAGAGTAATGTAGCTATTTGTTATTGGTAATGAAATATACTTCTACCTGTGTTTGGTGTTCTGAGTTCCATGTTAATCAGTTGGTTACTATGAATGTATGGCTTGTTTTAAATTTTAATTATGCATCCTGAATATGCTAAATCAGTGATATCTTGCACAAAGTAGTAAGATCTGTTTACTATTCCAAGTACTTTATTTTTTGATTTATAGTTGTGATTGGTCGATGCTTGATATGTTCTTAACCTTTCTAAGGTCACAACATGCCTCGGGTGAGACGCTTTGTTCCTCAGAGTAGGGTGATAATGTCGGCATTGTGCTAGACTACTGTGGAAACCTTGTTGGCCTCCTTTTTGAACTTGGGTATTGCTCAGAGACCTTCTTTCTAGCCAACAGATGGTTTTGTTGTCGGGACCTGAAATTTCATTTAGGAGCTAGATCATGGTATCGAATATCTACGAAAGAGAACTATGAAGTTGGTGGGATAACCACTTAGATTAGTTCATATCACAACAAGCTGAGTTATGATAGAAGAGGGAGAAAAATGCTAAGGATCAGGTTCTATTCTATGAATCTGCAAGTGACCTATACAAAATTTTCTGGGGAAAGTTTCCGAAACAACTTTATAATTGGTTGCGGAGAATACAAGTCAAGACATTCCAAGGAGGGTCACGTAAGGTCTATCGCAAGTGTTCGCACATGAAACTAGTAGCACTCCATCGGTTAGATACCGATTTGACCTGAGCCGTAGATTTCTGGGTATAATATACCTTGGAAGGATACATTGTGGAAATTGCAGCTGAGTGTTACCAATCCTTTTAAAAAGTAGAAGATTTATTCAGATCCGGATTGCGGGGAGAATTGTTGAATGAAATACCATTGTGGATCAAAGCTTTAATTTTGGACGAGTTTTTAACAGAATTTAAAAAATCTAAGATGGAGACTTAAACCTCCAGTACTGGGGGAAGGAGCTGAGGGAGAGATGCTACAAGTAAGTTGGAAGGGGGAGTAGGGATATGGATGCCGAGACCTACAGTAGGTTGAGAGAGCGACGAGCACATCGGAGGGCGCAGATTGTTGAGAAGTGGCGGGAGAGGGTGATGAAGGAGTTAGAGATGCAGGAAAGTAGTCGACAGGACAAGGAGAAGGTGCCACAGATGAAAAAGGAAATAGAATGTCAGATGGGATCCCAAGGAATAGGAGGTGTTAGACTCCTATACCAATACGTGTCATTTTTCATGATTGTCTTGATTGAACTATGCAATATGTTCAAACCTTTCTCTTGTGCAAAGGTGTTCCATATTCTTGAAAAATCAAAAAATCAAAAAATCAAAAAATCAAAAATAAAAAAAATGTAAAGAGGGTATACCCTAAAAGAAAATCAAAGGGTAAAAAGAATAAAATGGTCAAAAAAGTGAAAGAAATGAACCCCAAACAAAAATAGACTAGGAAAGTATGCAAGTCTAAATGCGACTACTATTTCAATTTTTGTAATAAACAAAATTGTGTGCGGCATCCAAACTTTTGCCACAATTCATGAAGAGTCAAGCTGTTTTAAACTTGACTCATTCATTTTTCAATTCATGTCGTAGAATAGAGAATAATATCATTCCAGCAGTTTAATCTTAGCGAGATAAGTAGATAGGTAGAGTAATAAAGGTGCTCAGGTTTAATCTGAGCCCTTGGATGTAATAAGTGTAGAAATAGATAGATTTTCCATGTAAAAGAAAAGAAGTTTGATGAGGTTTTGATCTAAGTGCACCCTAATAAAAGAGCAGAAAATGATAGAGTAAGTAGGTAGGAGTAGGTAGATGTTGTTGCTAAAATTACATGTGATGAATGTGGCCTAAATGTGTTCAATCCTACTTTCATCACAAGTGCAAAGGCAGATGCTACATTGGAAAGTTCACAAAAAGCAAGTCAAAATCATTAACTTCCCATCTCACTTTCTAAATATTTACTAATTTCCCCTAGGATTACTAGAGATTTGAATATTAGAGGGCTCAAAGGCATTTCCTATAACTTTTGAGGAATGGGACCCTCGGCCCAATGATTGGAGAAAACCTTAGTATTTAAAGATATTCATCATTACACTCATTCCACCTTTAATATTTTCTAAGTAAAATTCCATTTTATAGGAAAATCATGCTATATTTCATAAAAATCCCTCAAAATTACTTGCTATTCTAAAATAAGTGTTGAAGTTGATATAATGCAATTTGCTTGAAATCTTCACTTTCTTAGTTGTGTAAAGAATTATGAGTTTTTTCCATGTTCCTTTTTCATATTAACATTTAACTTTAATTATCAAATCCTTATACAAATTACCTTTCTTATATATATAACTCCTCCTATGTAATATCCCAAATAACCTTTGTATTATACGTTTAGCCAAAGTATTTAAACCCATATGATAAAATCAAATACCCACATTATAAATCCCTTTGCTTCAAAAAACATATCTATAACTGATCCCGCCCCCTATGTTAATTAGTTGATTTAATTTAATTATCATATAATAAAAAATATATAAAAAACAAAGTTTAAACATGTATTTCATATGTTTAAAACAAAAAATAAATAAAAACCCAAAGTCCATTAGTAACCCAGACCCTCCATAAACCAAGAGATTAATTAATCACCTGGATTAATTAATAATCTTACCCCTCACGTGGCTCTCCAGGAATAGTTAACTCATAAATAATCGTGTCGAGCCCATCGTGCTCTCGCCAGCTCGTCAGGTCCACCGCGTTCTGGATCACTCAGCTGGAGATCTATGGCCCACAAACGTGCACAACCCATCCCCTGTCTGAAGATTAACACGCGAGCTCAGTGGTTTCCAAACAGTGCCCCAGCCCATGTCGTGTGCGGAATGGAATCACTACCAATTCATGAAATACACTTTGCTCCAAAAAGCGGTGCGAATTCCCTTATCGCCCATTCTCCATAGCGTGTCCATCGTACACCATGACGTCATCATAAAAAATAATAAAAAATTTCCCATTTTGACACACGAATAAAACAAAAACTTAAGTATTTTTTTCATTTGTGTGTTGAAAACGACTCGTCCTCAAATGCGAAAAGTTTCAAAATCCTTTGTTAAACTACCATTATAAATTTGCTTGAAGACCTCGTCAGTCCATCATCCTAGTGTCCATCTGACCATCAATTAGTACATGTTAAATACGGCTTATTTTCTAAAAATAGATATTTATATGTTCCCATTTCCTCTGCATGAAAATCTGCTTTGGTCGTTCAAAATTCTACACCAAAGGCGCCTCTGAGTATTTTGAGTCTTCTTTTTCTAAATTTTCAATTGTCTCTCACAGGAAAATTGTATTTTGAGTCTTCAAACGTGCTTGCGCCGTTTAAGTGAAAAACTTGAAATTTCCATTTTGAATGCCACAAAGAACCAAAATGGAAGTCCCGACGGCTCTAAATGTTGCTCCATTAATGCCCCTCATAGAGAATTGAATATTTACCATTAGTGGATAAATATTTTCAAATCAAAGACTTACTTTTCGGTGCAAATCCCCTTGAGTTGTTGTCCTTTAGGAGAACGATTATTTGAAGGCTTGGATATCATTAGTTGTGGGAATCAAATCTCCCAGGAATACTTTACCTCGGTCATATCTTTCTGAAATTATCCATTATTGCCATGATAATTATGATCCAATTGAGAGAGTAGTTTTATCCCAAACTGAAATTTCCTTTTTCATATTCTTGCCCTCAATCTATCAATGATGTGCTTCCGATTTGAACACAGAGTCAAACCTCACTCCCTTGTTCATGGGAGAATTGCTTGAAAAATATACCCAGTTATCCACTGAAGAATTAAGCGCATTTGTCAGTTTTCATACTGCACAGACATCAGCTTAAAGGCCCTCCCTATGATTTGTTCCTTTTGCGAATTGGGCAGTTATAAATATAGATTTCTTCTATCATGAGCTTAATACTAGTGAGTATGATGATGAATTAACCCTAGTATTGTGTCACATCTTCCTCTGGACAACCTCTTTATCAAATATGACTATCATCACCATTGAGACAAAATCCGCAGTCAATTCATGAGATTAGAAAATGAGAAAGTTTTCAAGTACTCTTAGGTCATTTACCATCTCATGCTCTATTACCAGTCTGAAAACTTTCCCTTCCATGTTCAAAAGCTTGATACTAAGGAAACCCAGGTCTTTGTAATATTTTGGTTTGCCATCACACACACAAATCCTATACTTCCCCTATTCCTATAATGAGTTCATTGACCTTTTCATACACCACCGCAACCACCTTGTTGACGGGGAGTTGCTCCTACGAGGCTCGGCAATGAAGTTAAGAGAAACTTCAGGCTCTCAAGTTTGTACAAAGTTGAGAATTTGGTACTTGTACCAAAATTATTCGAGAAATCAGCATATATGGATGTGAACTTTATCCATTCAAGCTGCCTAAATATGTGCCTATGAGACTTTTTTCCCTAGAGTATTTGGAAAATGAATAACTACGATATTATTCATTTTTGTAACGCTAAGAAAATCAACTCAGAATCAAAGTCGGTTAGGTCCCTTTATATACGATTCTAGGATCTTTGGACAAAAATAGAAACGATATTACAAGACCATTTCAAATTACCAAAGAAGTTTCTATTGGGTCCCCTATGACCCATTCGGCTTTATTTGTGACAAAGAATGAAGAATAAATCGACACCATGCTTCCACCACGGTGAGAAATAGAGCAGTATGCTAGCTCAGATGAGTGGATGGAAGGAACATTAGTTGAACAGGGATGGCAGAGAGATCAATGTAAACAATGTCATGAAAGATGTGAGAAAAGTTTGACCTCGAAACTTTTTGGCAAGTCAGTACCACATATTGGCACTTATTAATAAGAGGAAAATGTTAATGAGCCATTTCAAATCTAACGTGCCAAAACCACAGAATGACAGTAGGTCTCAGGAACCAATTTTGAGGTCCTAGCAAAAGATATTCATCAATTGGACCAGGATAGGAATTACACAAGAAAGGCTGGAGAAATGATATATTCTGCCCTTCTTTGAAAAAGCAATGGCGAAGCTCATAAATTACAGATTCTTTGAACAATAAAAGTACCCGAGTTGCATATTGAAAGCTTCATCATAAGCAAGGATAACGAGAATAAAATCTTTGGAAATAATCATGATTTGGGTCACTAATCCAAAAGATATAAAAGGCATTGAAGCATTGATTAAAAAGAAGGATGATGACATTTACGCATTGAGGAAGCAATTAAAATTACCATCTTCAAGGCATCCTCAAGCCAAGAAGTATTGAAGAAAAAGTGGAAAGAAGAAATGATGGAGTTGATCCGAAAAATGAATGAACAACTAAGTGAAGCAGAAAAGGAATTGGAGCAAGCATTGAAGAAAAGTAGACTATCATTGGACATCCCTGAGAGGCTACTATAGGTACAATGGCGACAGAGACCCGTGAAGACCCATCACGGGTGAATACTTCTAGTTTAAGTTCGAAGAATTAGTGAAACAAATGGAAATTTTGAAACTTAGATACATGAGAACTTCAAACTACAAAATTCTGACTCACTAATTTAGAACAAATATGATACTTAAAAGAAGCCCATTTAACGATCATACAAGAGAAATCAAAAGTGGAAAAAATGGTTAACTTTAGAAAAGGATCTCTCATTAGAGAAGCCTTTGAGAGAAATCAATGAAATTCTTTGGAATAATATTATTGATCAGTAAAGGATATTTGGTCATTCATTCAAATAATCTTTGAACAAAATGAATTGGTCAAGTAGCTACGGAGGAAATTGACAAAATAGAGAGAAGAATTGAGAGATAGACCTGCGAACAAGCAAATCAACTCATAAAGTTCTTAAACATCGGACGAGACACCGGCTTGCGAGCTTGGAATTGAGGGCGAGCAGGTACAATTTTAGAAGCAAGAGTTTTTACTAAGAGAACTCTTATGGAAAATGTGGAACGTAAGTGCTCGGATATTCAAGAAGAGATCATTGCCTTCAAAGAAAGGTTTAATGTTTTATTAGCCGGCGGAGCTGCCCGGTCCTATGATTTGGAAGACAAAATAATGGACTTGGGAACTTATGTTAATAGATTGGACATACATGCTCACAATTTAACTGTTCCTACATCGGTTCATCGAAGGAATCGACATTGCCTACGGAAAGAATCTTTATGGCCAGTTAAAGAATTTATTTCATCTTGAACATGAAATAAGATATTTATTCCCAAACTAACCCAATTTCTTGAGATACACGAGAGGTGATGAAACATTAAGAAAACTCAAACGAACCAAAATAAACGAAGACAAATAGTGCAGGGAAGACTGTTAGAAATTTTGCAGAATTCATCTTCATATGAGGAAATTTTTTCCTTTTTACTATAGTGTGAAGGATAAATAGATGAACCAAGGTTAAAAAGTATCAGCTTAACAATTGAAAAGTGTATCGAGTAGAAATAAAGAGTATCGGAGAGAAGCTGAAAGCGATCGAGAAAGAATTACCAAAGAGGACAACATCGAGCTAGATTGTAGGAGCTTGCCTCTAGCACATCTTGAGAAAAAGGAGAAACAACACAACAACGGTTGCCTTTTATCCCTATCTATGAGACCATCTGTCTCTCTTTATGTTGTAACCTATTCATTAGTCACCCTAGATTATTTCCTAGGTTGTTGTAAGATATTTTTAATCATTTTTTTGTATAAATAAGCCCTCAAGTAGATGCGAGGTGGATTCTACTACTTTCTTTGTAACATTGATCTTTTAGAATAAAAAGTGCTTTGGAGAAACTTATTTGTGGCTTGCTGGATGATGATTTGAAGCTCAAAGACTTTTGCGATTCATGTGTCCGACTCTGATTCAATAAGTCTTTTCTATCCTATGTTTAAGTTTATATACATTTATAATATCACTCTGTTCCATTTCGAATAATTGACATAAAAGAATAAATCGGGAATTTACTTAAGTGTACTACGATTTCAATTGTGATTATTCTAAATGTTTTTAACTAAACGAGTTATAATCAACGAATTCTTAATTGCTCTTGTTTATTTGGTTTAAGCATTTTGATTACTATAGTAAAAAAGAATTCTTAATTTCTCTTTACTTGTAATCATTCACTTTCTTCCTTTGAACATGTTGAAAGATTCTTAATTTCCATTTCATCATACCAAAACCCATTCCATTCACTTTAATTTCTAAAATTGTTCTCTGTTTGGCTATCTTGCCTGTGAAAGCCATCTTTGTGTGTAGAATATTAATCATTAAAGCCATCCTTTCGACTCCATAGCCCAATGGCACGAAAAACTCAATCGTGCCCTCGGTTGGCGGATTCCACCATTCAAATTCAAACCAAATTTCTTGGACTTATAATTAGCCTAAAATTTCTAAGAACAAAGCTAAATTTTAAAGAGAGCCCTCTCTGGTCTGATTAGCTAGATTAAGTATGCGAAGGTTGGTTGTGGTTGCCTCGGATTTACTTTCCTTTTCCCACAACTTCAAAGGAAAATCTGAGTGATAACATAGTGGCGACCATACTGGGGACCTGAAAATATTTATTGTCAATATTGTTTGCTTATAAGCTATGGGCCAGTACGAAGATCGTAGGGTAGCCTTTGAAATGCTTTTTGCTGCAATTGCATAGTAAATAAATGTTGCTTGATCTATCTCTGGTTTAGCTTAATAACTGAACTTTAGTTTCAAACATTCAATCGAGACTCTCTAGTTCAATAAATATTTGAGAAAATTTTAATTAAAAATCTTAAATTTCTTGAAGAATTTGTTGAATTTGTACTTTCGTGTATTTAAACAAAAAATCAAAAAGATAAAATCTAGGAAAGCACGGCTTGAGAAAGGATTCGTCATACGGGTCAAATCTACGACCCTAATCCACCACCTATATTTGAAAATCCAAATCTGATTCCTAGGATTCTTAGAAGACAAGGAAGCCAAGAAAGCTACGAAAGAGGAAGTTAAGAAAGTTCTAGAAGTTCAGGACCTCTTTCTAGATCACATTCTAAATCTTTATTGAAGATTATATATTTTGATGAAATCCCTTTTGATGGCGATTTGAAACATCTTTGTTTGTGAATTTTTCTGAATCTGAATTGTCTAAGCTCGTTCAGGACCCACTATTTCTTTAATATTTACAATTGAGATTTGTTTCATATCATCTTAATGAGACATTTTACAAAACTGTTATTGATACGACAGGACCTTTGAAGAGAAAGTTCAAACATTTGTATTCTTTGAAAAAAACTTCTAGCTCGGCTACCTTTCCTCAAACTTCCTCAAAACCAAGCCACTCCTTCTACTCCTCCACTCACTCCTTCCAGGACCATCATCACATGTTATTCCAATTACACCTTCCAATGGCCAATAGATATGCTCCGTTATAGTTTCCAGCCAACCCTGCTGCTTTGCCTCTAGACTATCAGAGTAAGATCACCCCTTTTGATGGTTCTAGTACTTATACTACTCAACAACATACCAAAATGATGACAGATTACTTTGAATTTTATGAAATTGACGTTGATGATGTCCGAATGAGAATTTTTGTCCAGAGTCTAACTGGTGAGGTCAGGACATGGTTTAGGGCCCTTGCTCCAAACAGTATTGCTGACTTACCAGCTCTGTATACGACATTTTTAAATAGATGGAAGAAGAAGAAAGACCCTCTTCAAATCCTATCTAAATTTGAAAAATTAAAAAGAGGACCTAATGAAGCAATACAAGATTATATCATTAGATTCAACGAAGCATACTACGCTGTTCCCCAGAACCTTAGACCCCCTCCTGATTCAGTATTGGTTAAATTCCCTGATGGATTTGACTCTGACATAAAACATTCACTCAGGGAAAGAGCCCCTCAAACCCTAGAAGAGATGCAAAGCATAGTGGTTAGTGTTGAAGCTAACCTCATAGAAAAACGTGCTAGGGCTAGGGCCGAAAGAAGGATTCCTATGAATGAAGAGCCTTCAACTTTTGAAAGAAAGCTGGATGCAATTATTAAAGGTATGGAAAGAATGGGAGACAGAGTAGAGACAATCGAAAGAAAGTCTTCTGGAGATGGTCAAAATGTTGTTAGAAACCCAAACTTCAGAAGAAATCAGAACCAAAATACTGGGAAAAATGTCCCTCATCAAAACATCAGGCTACCATTCCAAGAAAATTTTGTTGAAGGTTCATCTTCTGAAGAACCAACAGAGGATGTTGAAATAAATAACGTGACTGAGAACAAAAATGAACCAGAAGTTTTCCTATCTCAAGAAGATCAAGAAAATCATATTCTTGAAACATTTCAAACTCATTCAGGAGAAACTTTTGATTTCAAAGAAGGATATGATTCAGCAATTTATGAAGTTCATAAACAATACAATTTGAGAAGTAGACGGATTGATGTGCCAGAGAATAGCAAATAGAAAGCTGTAAAACAAAACATCAAAGGTAAAACTAACACTCCTCCTGTACAAATTCTTTCTAGAGCAAGTCCTAACCCCGCAAATCCAACAATTGAAGATGTATCTGATAATCAACCAAATAATAAACAACTTTCTAATACTTTTCCTCCTGCAGGAAACATAGAAGAGCCAGCAAAAGTTAATTCAGAAACATCTTCAACTCATAATCCCACTCATGAAAAAGAGAAAAACACTAAAGACCCAAAAAAAAGAGAAAATCCAATTGTTCAAAATACTAGAGCTCAAACAGAAAAATCTTTCAATCTAGAAGCTGAAATAGGCAAATTAAAGATAGTTGTTCCATTAGCAGAATTAGCTAAACACGATGTCTATAGAAGCCAAATCAGCAGATCCCTTAACATTACTGGAATGGATGATTCAATAAATGTTTTTGATGATCAACCCAAATTACTTTTTGGCCCTGAAGTAAACGGAAAACCAGAAAGTGGAGGAACTCCTCCATTTTATGTGAGTTTTAATGTACATGACAAAATACTTCATAACGCCATGCTTGATTCTGGAGCATCTCACAATTTAATGCCCAAGGCTGTGATGGAAAGATTAAACCTACACATTACCAGACCATATAAAGATCTTTTTTTCTTTTGATTCAATTCAGGTAAGATGTTTAGGTTTGATTAAAGATTTGTGTGTTAATTTGGTGCAATACCCTACGAAATCTATTCTGATGGATATAGTAGTTGCAAACATTCCTCTCAAATATGGTATGTTGTTGTCCAGATCCTGGGGTGCCAAACTCGGAGGATCTCTTCAATTAGATATGTCATATGCTACTATTTCAATGTTTGGTCAACCTAAAAGACTATACAGAGAGACCTTGATGAAGTATTTAGTCAGTAGTCAGGAGAAGCCTGAAAACTTCCCTGTCTACTCAGTACATTCTGATATGGACTCATTTATCCTTTATAATGCTGAATTTGACCTTCCCACTAAACTAGAAGCACCAAAAACATAAACTACAAATAAATATACTGTTCAAATCAATGAAATTTCTGAAAACAAACAAACATCAAACATTAAAGAAATACCAGAAAAAATGAAAAACCAGAGCTCCCTGTTAAGAAAGTTGTTAAAACAGTCGATGAAGATTATGAACATGAAATTCTGCGGCATTTAGAATTTGATGGTTCAGTAAATAAGTTAGGAGCAGGAGCTGGAATTTGGATACATAACGTTGAAAATGATCATGCTGAAGGCCATGCTTATATATTGAACTTTAGATGCACTAATAATATGGCAGTGTATGAGGCTCTATTGCTAGGGCTTAAACATGTCAAAAAATTAGGAGAAATTAGAGTATCAATCATAGGAGACTCTGAGTTAATTATTCAACAAATCAATGGTGAATGTTCAACAAAAGACCCCAGATTAAGAGAATACAGAGAAACAGTTGTGGAAATTCTCAATACTTTTCTACAAGCTCAGCTTGCCAAAATTCCTAGAAAACAAAATTTGCATGCTCACAGTCTTGCAATGTTCGCTAGCACCTGTAAATTACCTTTTGGACCTAATCATCAGTTCACAGCTGAGATTAGACATAGACCTGCTATACCGGATAATCTTATGAATTGGCAAGTGTTTGTAAATAATAATCAGATTAATAATTTTTTGACCTTAGAAAATGAATTCTCTGACAGTAGTATAGATGAAGACACAACAACCAATGAATCCGATCAAATAGATGAACAAGAAACAAATATTTCAGAAGAAACTGCAATTCATATGCTTCACCCAACTAAATTCACCAAAAAAGATATGTAGGATCTGAAACAAATGGAAGTCGATGAGATCATAGAAGATGAATCTGAAATTATTAATCTGAAAGATAATCATTTACCTAAAGGATTAACTCCTTTAGAAGATCTTTTTGACTCAAATGACATTCCATTCAAACCCAAAATGGAACCGGTAAAAGCTGACATTGAAGAATACAATTTAGGAACACAAGAAAATCCCAAAATGGTTAAGTTATCCAAATCTCTGCCAGAGGATCAAAAGGTTAAATATGTTGAACTTTTAAAAGAATTCCAGGATGTTTTCGCCTGGAGTTATGAAGATCTTAAATCATATGATACATCAATAATTCAACATACAATACCTTTGAAACCAGATCAAAAACCTTTCAAACAGAAACTTAGAAGGATCAACCCTGTTTTACTACCTTCAATTGAGAAAGAAATTAAAAGAATGTATGAAGCAGGAATTATAGCTCCTATTAGGTTCTCTAAATGGGTTTCTAATCTAGTACCAACAAGAAAAAAGACTGGAGAGATTAGACTGTGTGTTGACTTGAGAAATTTAAACAAATTTTCTTTAAAAGATAACTATCCTTTGCCTAAAATGGACCATATCTTACAAAGGGTAGTGGGATCTTCAAGGATTTCTCTTCTAGATGGATTTTCAGGGTATAACCAAATTTTGGTTCATCCTGATGATCAAGACAAGACAGCATTTACAACACCATGGGGTACTTTTAAATATGTTAAGATGCCATTTGGACTCAAAAATGCAGGGGCAACTTTTCAAAGCGCAATGGATATTACATTCGCCAAAGAAATTCATGATTTTCTGGTTATTTATCTAGATGATTTAACTGTTTTTTCCAAGACAGATCAGCAACATTTGGATCATCTAAGACAAGTATTTATAAAATGCAGAAAGTATGGTATTTCTTTAAATCCGAAAAAATCATTGTTTGGTCTTGAAGAAGGGAAACTCCTAGGTCACATTATTTCTAAAGATGGCATTAGAATTGATCCTGAAAGAATACAAGCCATTTTGCCGATACCTCATCCCAGAAACATTAAAGAACTTCAAGCTTTCATAGGAAAGATCAATTTTTTGAGAAGATTCATTTCTAGTTTGGCTGAATTACTTAGATTGTTTACTAACATGTTAAGAAAGGATTCAAGTATTAACTGGACCGTAGAAGCCAAGAAATCATTTGAAGAAATCAAAATGGCTTTAACCAGAACACCAGTTCTTACCAGTCCAAAATTTGATAGAGATTTCATAATTTTTTCATTTGCTTCTGAACACACAATTGCAGTTGTTTTACTACAAAAAGATGATCAAGGATGTGAAAAACCAATAGCCTTTTTTAGTAAAGCACTTAGAGATGCATCATTGAAATATAATATCATGGAGAAACAAGCTTTTGCACTTGTGAAAGAAATTAAAGATTTCAGAGTCTATATATTGTATTCTCATGTGATAGCTTATGTACCTAATGCTGTCGTTAAAGACATCTTAACTCAAGATGGTATTGAAGGCAAAAGAGGTAAGTGGATAGCTACCATATTAGAATATGATATTGAAATAAAAGGTCAAGGATTGGCTCAACTCATGAC
The DNA here is from genome assembly GCA_034641835.2 of Pinus albicaulis. Lineage (NCBI taxonomy): Eukaryota > Viridiplantae > Streptophyta > Pinopsida > Pinales > Pinaceae > Pinus > Pinus albicaulis. The sequence goes on along the minus strand of CM076580.1, from coordinate 251,445,506 downwards.
TGAAACAAATTGCCAAGCCCTGGATATTAATGAACTGGATGACGAACAGGAGATGGCGACTCCACAAATCAGTCAGGCCTTTTTAGACTCACCCTGGTACAGTGATATCATTTATGTTTTGTTAAACCTGCAAGCTCCTCCAGGGTTATCCAGAACGAAACAAAGGTTTTTGAAAATGACATCTTTAAAGTATTGTATTTTAGATAATGCTCTCTTTTGGAAGAATCATGATGGAATTCTATTAAATTGTTTATTAAAAGATGAAGCTGACAAGGTTCTCAATGAATTCCATGCAGGAGATTGTGGTGGACACCTCTACTGGAAGTCAACTGTAGATAATATATTAAGGGCTGGTTTTTATTGGCCAACCTTGTTTTTAGATGTTAAGAGATTCGTAACTGCTTGCCATAAGTGTCAGATCTTTGAAGGCAAGAGGAAATTACTGCCTTTACCATTAAAACCAATTTCCACCGAGAGACCCTTTCAACAATGGGGACTGGATTTTATTGGAGAAATCCATCCTCCTTCTTCTGGGCAACACAGATGGATCCTCATCGCCACAGATTACTTTACTAAATGGATTGAAGCTATCCCATCCAGACAGGCCAATGATTCTGTAATTATAGGATTCTTAGAAACAAATATACTTTCAAGATTTGGCTGTCTTGAAAAAATAATAACTAATAATGCTGTTGCTTTTAAGTCTAAGAAAATGATTAGTTTCTGCAATAAGTATCACATCACTTTAGGCCATTCAACAGCCTATTATCCTCAGGGTAATGGACTGGCTAAATCCTCCAATAAAAGCCTCATTAATATCATTAAAAAATTATTGGAAGAGAATAAAAAGAATTGGCATAAGAAACTTACCAGTGCATTGTGGGCAGACAGACTTACAACCAAGAAATCAATTGGGACCAGCCCATATGAATTAGTTTATGGTATTGAGGCTAGATTTCCATCATCCTTAGGAATTCCTGTTATGAAGTTACTTCAGGAGGCTCAAGTAGAACCAAATGATATTCAGAGAAGAATAAACCAAACAATTCACTTGTAGCAGACCAGAGAAGAAGTGTATCAACGATCCCAAGTTTTGCAGGAAAATTTAAAGAAGATATTTGACAAAAGGACTAAAGCAGAAGATTTTCAACTGGGAGACAAAGTTCTAAGATGGGATTCCAGAAGGGAAGATAAAGGGAAACATGGGAAATTTGATTTCTTATGGAAAGGACCTTACATCATTCATGATTTACAGGGAAATAACACATATTTTTTGAAGAATTTGGATGGTTCAGAAGCTGAGGAAGGACCGGTCAATGGTCGAATGCTAAAACACTACTTTGATCCTATTTACTAGGATGTTTTGATTTTTTCTAACATGTACATATTATATCCTTTCTAATGCATCGATTTTGATTGGATGGTGACTTGTTGGAGTTGAAGCCCGAAGTGAAGGCCCTAAGCTTCAAAAGTTTTACTATCATATATATAATAAAGCCACCAGAAAAAGAAGATTACATGGTTCAGTTGAAGACATTTTGAGGCATCTGACCTGCTGTTCTTGACTTTTCACCAGGAAAATCCATCCCCAAGTGGAGCCAGTGTTAGACTCCTATACCAATAGGTGTCATTTTTCATGATTGTCTTATTGAACTATGGAATATGTTCAAACCTTTTTCTTGTGAAAAGGTGTTCCATAATCTTAAGAAATCAAAAAAATTAAAAAATGTAAAGAGGGTATGCCCTAAAAGAAAAATTAAAGGGTAAAAAGAATAAAAATGGTCAAAAAAATGAAAGAAATGAACCCCAAACAAAAATAGACCAGGAAAGTGTGCAAGTCCAAATGCCACTGCTATTTCATTTTTTGTAATAAACAAAATTTTGTGCAGTTTGTCAAACTTTTGCCACAATTTATGAAGAGTCAAACTGTTTAAACTTGACTCATTCATTTTTCAATTTCATGTTGTAGAATAGAGAATAAATATCTGACCAAACAGTTTAATCTTGGCAGATAAGTAGATAGGTAGAGTTAATAAAAGGTGCTCAATATTTTAATCTGAGCCCTTGGATGTAATAAGTGTAGAAATAGATAGATTTTCCATGTAAAAGGAAAAGAAGATTGATAAGGGTTTGCTAGCCTAAGTGCACCCTAATAAAGAAGATAAAATGGTAGAAAAAGTAGATAGGGTAGGTAGATGTTGTTACTGAATTACATGTGATGAATGATGGTTCTAAATGTTTGTAATCTTTTACTTTCATCACCGAGTGCAAAGGCAGAACACCACATTGGCAGAATTTCAGAACACAGCAAGGTCAAAATCATTAACTTCCCATCTCACTTTTTCGCTAACAATTTACTAATTTCCCCTAAGTACTAAGGAATTTGAAGATTAGAGGGGCTCAAGGCATTTCCTTGACTTTTGGAGGGACCAGACCCTCGGCCCACTAATTGAAAAAGACCTAAGTACTTGAAATTATACATTATCACATTTATTCATCTTTTTCCTAAGTAAAATCCCATTTTACTTAGGAAAATCCTTCAATATTCCATGAAAAGCCCTCAAAATCACTTTTTATTCTAAGTCTAAGTGATGAAAGTATAATAATGCTATTTACTTTTGAATTCTCACTTTCTTGGTTATATTTAAGTATTTTGAGTTTACATTGTCCTTTGTCATATTAACTCTAATTTATTTATTAAATCCCTATTGAAAATACCTTATCCCATTATATATAACTCCCTTTTATAATAATATCCCCAAAACCCTCTTACTATAAGTTTTTAGCCAAAGTATTTAACCCACGTGATTAAATAAAAATCCCACATTACAATGCCCTTTGGCTAAAAATATATCTATATAATTATCCATGTCCCCTATGGTAAAGTGAATCATCTTGGTTTATTGCCATATAATAAAAAAAAATATTCGAAAAAGGGTTTAAACATATATTTTTATGTTTTAAACGAAAAAATAAATAAAACCCGAAGACTTTAACCCTTCCCGCGCGCATTACCCCCGACAGTCCATCATACAAGGGATTTAATTAATCCACATGATTAATTAAATAGCCAAGCCACCAGCCAATCAAATCCCGCCCGAAATAATTAATTAACGTTAATTACACTGAACCCCCGCACATTAACACTCCGCCATCTCCCTGTTCTATCCGACGTTAGATCAACCCGCCCATGATCGATGGCTCGCATCAATTCCGCTACCCATCCTCCGTCCGAAAGATAACTCGCGAAATGGCAGCGGTATTCCAAATAGTGTTTGGCCACGCATCATTCACTCAATGGAATCTCTGCCAATTCATGAAATACCGCCTGCTCCCAAAAGCAGTGTGGAATATACCGCTTACCACCCATTCCTGTGACACTTACACTGTACACCCTGACGTCATTTAATAAAATAATAAAAAATTCCTCCCTATTTGACTTTGTAAATAAAACAAAAGTTCGCGCATTTTTCATCATTCTGCATGCTGAAAATGACTGCGCCCTCCATAACGAGAAATTCAAAAATCTACTGTCAACTGCTATTTAATCGAATTTTGTTGAAGACCTATGCCAGTCTAGTTTCCCAGCGACCATCTGCAGTCAGCTTGTACCTGTAAAACACTGCCATTTCCCATAAACAGGTATTTATTCCGATTTCTTTCTGAACTCTGTTAAAAATCCTCACTCAAGTTTTAATTCCGCAATACAGTCTGAACAGAACTTTCTTGTGATATATTTTAGTTCTTAGAACTATAATTATACTCCCAAAACTGGTAATTGTGCCCCATTTTCATAAAAACCCTTGAATTTCTGTTTTTTGAATACACAAGAACCAAAAAATGGAAGTTCTTGTAGCCTTGAATGTAGCCCCATTGAATGTCCCCCATAGATATTTGGATTACTTATCATTAGTGGATAAAGATTTTCAGATCAAAGACTTAGTTTTCAGTGAAAGCCCCCTTTGAATTCATTGTCGCCGCGGAGACAATTATTTGAATGGCTCAGATATTATTGGATTATGGGAGTCTGGTCTTCCTAGATACCTTTTACCCTGAGTCCATATCTTCCCTGAAATTATCCATTATTTTCATGCTAATTATGATCCAAATCAAAGAGAATTTTTATCCCGAAGCCAGAATATCCTTTTTCCCATTACTGCTGAGTCCATCAATGATATGTTACATTTTTAGCCTGGTGAGGCCCTTACTCCTTTGTCCATGGGAGAGCTATTGGAGAAATCCACTAAATTATCCCAAGAGGAGTTAACTCGCATTTTCCAAACCTTCATGTGGCCAGAGCATCAGCCTACAGGCCCTCCCCCTTATGCTAGTGTTTTTTTCACTGAAGAAGGTCAAAATATTTTGAGTATGATATCTTTCATAATGGGTTTTAATACCAGTGAGTATGTTGACCATTTAACCCTGGTGTTATTATCTATGTTCACCCCTGGGCAGCCTCCTGCTGCCAAGTATGACTTTGCATCTTTCATTGCAGAAAAAATCCATGATCAATTCATGAGATTAGAGAATGAGAAAGTATTCAAGTTTTCTACTGTCATTTACCATCTCAAACTCTATTAATAGTCTAAAAACTTTCCTTTCCATGTTCAAAAGCTTAATGTCCAAGGAAATCCCAAGTCTGTCATATTTTGGTCAGCCATCACCCATAATTCCAAAGATTCTCCCTATGCTTATAATGAGTTCATTGATCTTTTCATACATCCTGCAACTACCTTGTTAACAGGAGTTGCCCCTCCAAGACTCAGCCACGAAATCAAGAAAACCCTTCAGCTTTCAAGACAGTATAAGATAGGTGACTGGTACTTCTATCATAATCATACTGAAATTAGAATTTACGGATGTGAATTGAGCCCTTTCAAGCTACCTAGATATGTTCCAATGAGACTTTTTGCACTTGAGTACTTTAGACAAATGAACAATTCAGATATAATTCACTTCTGTAATGCTAAGAAAAAGGCTCAACTCATAATAAAGAGTAAATTAGGTCCATTTATCCGCAATTCTAGGGATGGTGGGGAAGAAGCTCAAAAGATATTAGAGGAACAATGCAGATTACAGAAAAGTTTCCATTGGGTACCCTATGACCCATTCAATTTTATTTGTGACAAAAGAATGAAAAACAAATCAGCACCCTACACGCATCGAAGAATCCCTGAAATTGAAAAGTATGCTAATACAGATGAATGGGTGGAGGGAACATTAATTGAACAGGATAGTGAAGAACTCAATATGGACAATGTAATGAAAGATCTTGGAAAAATGCTTGACCTAGAATTTTTTGGGCAAGTGCAAGTACCAGACATTGGTCCTTCTTCAGCAGGGAATTTTCAACAGAAATTACAGGAATACATTCCATCAATTGCAGTTGAATCCAAAGGAAAAGAGAAAGAGCCTGAAATACAAATGATTGAAACATTCAATATGACAGAACTACCTCAAACATCTAAGGCTCAAGGACAAGCACAGTTTCCTCCTCAAACCAATCCAGTAGAAATGCCAAACTTGCAAACTCCAGTGAATATTGACAAGGGCAAGAAAAGAGAGGCTGAAGGTCCTACTCCTCCCAAGTACAGAAATATCTTCTTTTAAACCTCCACTTAAAGATGCAAGAGATATAAAGAAGACTTTCATCAATATAAAATCAAGGAATGATCCACTGAGGATGAAGGTGTATAATCAATATCTTTAAATGGCTCCAAAAAATCAAGAGAGATTAATGTCATCTTTTGACATTCAACAGGGTAAAATGCTAATGAGCCATTTTAAACCCAAAGTGCAACAAGCATAGACAACAACTGATTATATCAGAACTAATTTTGAGGTCCTAGCAAAAGATATTCATCCTTTGGACCAGATTGAATTACACAAGCAGACCGGAGAAATGATATATTCTACACTTACTGACAAAGCTATGGCAGCTCATGAATTACAAGATTCTTTGAATAATACAAATACCCAGTTGCAGATTGAGAAAGCTTCTTCCCAAGCAAAGGATAATAGGATAAAATCTTTAGAGGAAATAATTATAAGTTTGGGTCATAATCCTAAGGATGTTAAGGGCATTGAAGCATTAATCAAGAGGAAATATGATGACATTGCTGCATTGAGGAAACAGTTGAAACTACCAGCTTCAAGACACCCTCAAACTGAAGAAGTAATGAAGCAGAATTCTGAAGAAGAGGTAATGGAATTGCTTTTAAGAATGAATGAAAGGCTTGCTGAAACAGAAAAATAACTTGAGCAAGCATTAAAAGACAAAGAATCTATTATCCCAGCAACTACAACACATGAAGCCACAGGAACAGGTACATCAATCACAGGCCAACAAGCAGAGCTAACACAGGTGAACACTTCTGATAAAGGTTCTGATGAATTAATCAAAGCAATGAATGAATTAAAACTGCAAGTGACAGAACTCCAAAGCTTAAAATTTCAGCTTTCTACTCTGGAAAATAAATATGATCAATAAAAAATGAGTGTTGCTGAGAAGACAAGAGAAATCAAAAGACTAGAAAAATCAGTTAAAGCATTGGAAAAGGATCTTACAGTGGAAAGACCTTTAAGTGAATTAAAAGAAATTCTTTGGTATAACATTATTCAATCAATAAAGAACGTTTGGTATTCTATTCAAATAATTTATGAACAACAAGATTTAGTCAGATTGGCTCTGGAAGAAATTGATAAAGCAAGAGAAGAGTTAGGGAATATGCCAGAAGAAGCCAATAGACTTATCAATTTTTTGAATACTCAGAATAAGCAGCAACTTGCAAAATTTGGAATTCAGGATAGGACAGGAACCATCTTGGAAATCAAAAGAGTTTTTACTAAAAGGACTCTAATGCAAAATCTTGAAAGAAGGTGTTCAGACATGCAGCAAGAAATTTTGACCTTCAAAGAAAGATTTGATGATTTGTTAAATAAAGGTTTGCCCAGTCCTGTTAATACAGAAGATAAATTAATGGATTTGGAAAGTTTTGTTAAGAAAGTAAACAAACAGGTTGATGATCAAGCCAGTTCTTCAAACAGTACAGCAGAAGGAACATTACCAACACGGAAAAGTATTTATGAAAAATTGGAGGGTTTATTTTATCTTGAAAATGAAATAAAACATTTGTTTCCATATCAGCCTAATTTTTTCAAATACACCGAAGCTGATGAAACATTGAGAAAATTGCAAAGACCTAGAGTGCCAGAAGTTAAATGGTGGGATGAGATGATGGAACTTTTATAAAATTTATCCTTGGGTGAAATTTTTTATTTTACTATGGTATATCTTGGTAAAGGATAAACAGGTAAATGAAGGTCAAAGTGTATCAGTGAAAAATAAAGAGTATCAGACAAGTAAAGCGGTTAGAAGAAATTACTAAAGTTGACAGCATCGAAGCCAAACCATACGGTCTGCCTCCAACACACTCTTAAAAGGAGGAAACAGCATGCCAGCAGTTATTCTTTTTCCTATCTACGAGATCATCTGTCTCCATTTTTAGTGTAACCGATTCATTACTCACCCTAGATTATATATCTTTTGTTATGAGATATTTTTTATAGTTTTTTTTATAAATAAGCCCTCGAAAGAATTATTGAGGGTGGATTCTACTACTTTGCTGTAACATTGATCTTTTTGGAATAAAAGTGCTTTGGAGAACTTTCTTTGTGGCTTGTTGGATGATGATTTGAAGCTCAAGACTTTTTGCAGGATTCATGTGTCCGTCTACAGTTCAATAAGTCATTTCTATCCTATGTTTTAAGCTTTATATCTATTTATAATATCACTGTGTTTCATTTCTGAGTAATTGACAAAAAATAATAAATCAGAAATTACTTAAGTGTACTCTGATTTCAATTGTGAATATTCTAAATGTTTTCTTCTAAACTGGTTATAAGAAATGAATTCTTAATTGCTCTTGTTTCGCTGGTTTAAACATCTTGATTACTATAGTAAATAATTCTTAACTGCTCTTTATTTGTGATCATTCACTTTCTTTCTTTTGAACATGTTGAAAGATTCTTAATTGCATTTCATCCCTTCAAAATCCATTTCATTCACTTTAAGATCTAAAATTGTTCTCTGTTTGGATATCTTGCCCTGCAAATCCATCTTGTGTGTAGAAGATTAATCCAGTAAAGCCCTCCTTTCGACTCCATAGCCCAATGGCCTAAAAATATTCAATCTTGCCCTCAGTTGGCGGATTCCACCATTCAAATTCAAACCAAATTTCTTGGACTTATAATCATTTCAGTTCCTTTCTAAGAACAAAGCTAAATTTTAAAGAGAGAGAGTCCCTCCCTGGATACATTGGCTTGACTACATTCATGTTGTTAGGTTACCTCGGTTTCTTTCCTGACCTTGTTGAACTCTCAAGGAAGATCGAGTGATAACATGGCGACCTGATCGGGAACGAATCATTTTACTATTGTTTGCTTATAAGCTATAGACAGAGTCTGAAGATCAACCAGGTAGCCTTTGAAATTCTTTTGCTCTGCAATTGCATAGTAAATAAATGATGCTTCAGTCTATCTCTGCTTTAGCTTAATAATTGAACTTTAGTGTCAAACATTTAATCAGATTCTCTAGTTTAATAATTCTTTGAGAAAATTTCAATCAAAAATCTTTAATTTCTTGAGGAATTTGTCGAAGTTGTACTTTCATTTCACTTAAAACCAAAAATCCAAAAACATAAATCATCTAGATAAACTGGCTTCAGAAAGGATTCGTCATACTAGGTCAAATCCTGACCCTAATCCACCACCGATATTTGAAAATCCAAACCTGATTCCTAGGATTCTTAGAAGACAAGGGAGTCAAGAAAGCTCTGAAAGAGGAAGTCAAGAAAGTTCTGGAAGTTCCCGACCTCTTTCTAGATCAGCATCCTGTCCTGTAAAGTGGATTTATTTTGATGAAATACCTTTTGACGAGTGATTTAAAACATCCTTATTTGTGAATTTTTCTGAAACTGAATTATCCAGACTAGTTCCGGACCCATTATTCCTTTAAGATTTACAGTTGAGATTTGTTTCATTTCATCTTGACAGACATTTACAAAATTCTATTCAATCTGAATAGACCTTTGAAGAAACTTCAAACACTTCTGTAATTACTGCAGTTTCCCCAAGTTCATCTGCCTTTCCCAAAACTTCTCAAACACAAGCCACTCCTCCTACTCCTCCACCCACTCCTTCTAGACCACCATCACCTGTTATTCCATTACACCTTCCAATGGCCAATAGATATGCTTCGTTACAGTTGCCAGCCAACCCTGCTGCTTTGCCTCCAGACTATCAGAGTAAGATCACCCCTTTTGATGGTTCTGGTACTTATACTGCTCAACAACATACCAAAAGGATGACCGATTACTTTTAATTTTATGAAATTGATGTTGATGATGTCTGAATGAGAATTTTTGTCCAGAGTCTAACTGGTGAGGTCAGGACATGGTTTAGGGCCCTTGCTCCAAACAATATTGCTGACTTACTAGCTCTGTATAGGGCATTTTTAAATAGATGGGAGAAGAAGAAAGACCCTCTTCAAATCCTATCTGACTTTGGAAAATTAAAAAGAGGACCTAATGAAGCAGTACAAGATTATATCATTAGATTCAACGAAGCATACTACGCTGTTCCCCAAAACCTTAGACACCCTCCTGATTCAGTACTGGTTAAATTCCCTAATGGATTTGACTCTGACATAGCATATTCACTCAAGGAAAGAGCCCCTCAAACCCTAGAAGAGATGCAAAGCATAGTGGTTAGTGTTGAAGCTAACCTCATAGAAAAAAGTGCTAGGGCTAGGGCCGAAAGAAGGATGCCTATGAACGAAGAGCCTTCAACTTTTGAAAGAAAGTTGGATGCAATTATTAAAGGTATGGAAAGACTGGGAGACAGAGTAGAGACAATCGAAAGAAAGTCTTCTGGAGATGGTCAAAATGTTGTTAGAAACCCAAAGTTCAGAAGAAATCAGAACCAAAATACTGGGAAAAATGTCCCTGATCAAAACATCAAGCCACCATTCCAAGAAAATTTTGTTGAAGGTTCATCTTCTAAAGAACCAACAGAGGATGTTGAAATAAATAACGTGACTGAGAACAAAAATGAACCAGAAGTTTTCCTATCTCAAGAAGATCAAGAAAATCATATTCTTGAAACATTTCAATCTCATTCAGGAGAAACTTTTGATTGCAAAGAAGGATATGACTCAGCAATTTATGAAGTTCATAAACAATACATTTTGAGAAGCAGACGGATTGACGTGCCAGAGAGTAGCAAACAAAAAGCTGCAAAACAAAACATCAAAGGTAAAACTAACACTCCTCCTGTACAAATTCTTTCCAGAGCAAATTCTAACCCCCCCAATCCAATAATTGAAGATGTGTCTGACAATCAACTGAACAATAAACAAATTTCTAATACTTCTCCTATTGCAGGAAATGTAGAAGAACCAGTAGAATTTAATTCAGAAACACCTTCAACTCATAATCCCACTCATGAAAAAGAGAAAAACGTTGAAGATCCAAAAAATAGAGAAAATCCAACTGTTTCAAATATTAGAGCTCAAACAGAAAAATCTTTCAATCTAGAAGTTGAAATAGGCAAACTAAAGATAGTTATTCCATTAGCAGAATTAGCTAAATACGATGTCTATAGAAGCCAAATCAGCAGATCCCTTAACATTACTGGAATGGATGATTCAGTGAATGTTTTTGATGATCAACCCAGACTACTTTTTGGTCCTGAAGTTAATGGCAAACCTGAAAGTGGAGGAACTCCTCCATTTTATGTAAGCTTGAATGTTCACGACAAAATATTGCATAACGCCATGCTTGATTCTGGAGCGTCACACAACTTAATGCCAAAATTAGTGATGGAAAGATTAAACCTAGACATTACCAGACCATATAAATATCTTTTTTCTTTTGATTCGAGTCAGGTAAGATGTTTAGGTTTGATTAAAGATTTGTGTATTACTTTGGTGCAATACCCTGCGAAATCTATTCTGATAGATGTAGTAGTTGCTGATATTCCTCCTAAATATGGTATGTTATTGTCTAGATCCTGGGGTGCCAAACTCGGAGGATCTCTACAATTAGATATGTCATTTGCAACTATTTCAGTATTTGGTCAGCCTAAAAGATTGTACAGAGAGACCTTGATGAAATATCTAGTCAGTAGCCATGAGAAGCCTAAAAACTTCCCTGTATACTCGGTACATTCTGATATGGACTCTTTCATCCTTTAGAATGCTAAATTCGACCTTCCTACTGAACTATAAGCACCAGAAACAGAAACTGCAACTAAATCTACGGTTCAAATTGAAGAAATTTCTGAAAACAAAGAAACATCAGACATTCTAGAAACACCAGAAAAAACCAAAAAACCAGCACTTCCTGTTAAGAAACATATTAAAACAGTTGATGAAGATTACGAACATGAAATTCTATGGCATTTAGAATTTGATGGTTCACTAAATAAATTAGGAGCAGGGGCTGGAATTTGGTTACATAATGTTGAAAATGATCACGCCGATGGTCATACTTATAGATTGAATTTTAGATGCACTAACAACATGGCAGAGTATGAAGCTCTTTTGTTAGGGCTTAAACATGTCAAAAATTTAGGGGCAATTAGAGTATCAATCATAGGAGACTCTGAGTTAATTATTCAACAAATCAACGGTGAATGTTCAACAAAAGATCCCAGATTGAAACAATAAAGAGAAACAGTTGTGGAAATTATCAACACTTTTCTACAAGCTCAACTTGCCAAAATTCCTAGAAAACAAAATTTGCATGCTCACAGCCTTGCAATGTTCGCTAGCACATGTAAATTACGTTTTGGACCTAATCATCAGTTCACTGCTGAGATCAGACATAGACCTGCTATACCAGACAATCTCTTGAATTGGCAAGTTTTTGTAAATAATAATCAGATTAACAATTTTTTGACATTAGAAAATGAGTTCTCTAACAGTAGTATAGATGAATACATAACAATCAATGGATCTGATCAAATTGATAAACAAGAAACAGATATTTCTGAAGAGACTGCAATTCACATGCTTCACCCAACCACATTCACTGAAAAAGATATGCAGGATTTGAAACAAATGGAAATCGATGAGATCATAGAAGATGAATCTGAAATTATTAATTTGAAAGATAATCATTTACCTAAAGGAATAACTCCTTTAGAAGATCTTTTTGACTCAAATGACATTCCATTCAAACCCAAAATGGAACCGGTAAAAGATGACATTGAAGAATACAATTTAGGAACGAAAGAAAATCCAAAAATGGTTAAGTTATCCAAATCTCTACCAGAAGATCAAAAGGTTAAATATGTTGAACTTTTAAAATAATTCCAGGATGTTTTTGCCTGGAGTTATGAAGATCTTAAATCATATGATACATCAATAATTCAACATACAATACCTTTGAAACTAGATCAGAAACCTTTCAAGCAGAAACTTAGAATGATTAACCCTGTTTTACTACCTTCAATTGAGAAAGAAATTAAGAGAATGTATGACGCAGGAATTATAGCTCCTATTAGGTTTTTTGAATGGGTTTCTAATTTGGTACCAACAAGGAAAAAGACTGGAGAGATTAGATTATGCGTTGACTTGCGAAATTTAAACAAAGTTTCTTTAAAAGATAACTATCCCTTACCTAAAATGGACCATATCCTACAAAGGCTAGTTGGATCTTCAAGAATTTCTCTTCTGGATGGATTTTCAGGATACAACCATATTCTAGTTCATCCTGATGATCAAGACAAAACAACATTTACAACACCATGGGGTACTTTTAAATATGTCAAGATGCCATTTGGACTCAAAAATGCAGGGGCCACCTTTCAAAGAGAAATGGACATTGCATTTTCCAAAGAAATTCATGATTTTCTGGTTATTTATCTAGATGATTTAATAGTTTTTTCCGAAACAGATCAGCAACATTTAGATCATCTAAGGCAAGTGTTTATTAAATGCAGAAAATTTGGCATTTCTTTAAATCCGAAAAAATCATTGTTTGGTCTCGAAGAAGGAAAGCTCCTAGGTCACATTATTTCGAAAGATGGCATTAGAATTGATCCTGAAAGAATACAAGCCATTTTGCAGATACCTCATCCCAGAAACATTAAAGAACTTCAAGCTTTCATAGGAAAGATCAACTTTTTGAGAAGATTCATTTCTAGTTTAGCTGAATTACTTAGACTGCTTACTAACATGTTAAGAAAGGATTCTAGTATTGACTGGTCCGTGGAAGCCAAGCAATCATTTGAAGAAATCAAAATGGCTTTAACCAGAACACCAGTTCTTACCAGTCCAAAATTTGATAAAGATTTCATTATTTTTTCATTTGCTTCTGAACATACAATTGTATCTGTTTTACTACAAAAAGATGATCAAAGATGTGAAAAACCAATAGCCTTTTTTAGTAAAGCACTTAGAGATGCATCATTGAAATATAATATCATGGAGAAACAAGCTTTTTCACTTGTGAAAGCAATTAAAGATTTCAGAGTTTATATATTGTATTCTCATGTGATAGCTTATGTACCTAATGCTGTCGTTAAATACATCTTAACTCAAGATGGTATTGAAGGCAAAAGAGGTAAGAGGATAGATACCATATTAGAATATGATATTGAAATAAAACCAACAAAACTCATAAAAGGTCAAGGTTTGGCTCAACTCATGACTGAAACAAATTGCCAAGCCCTGGATATTAACGAGCTGGATGACGAACAGGAGATGGTGACTCCACACATCAGTCAAGCCTTTTTAGACTCACCCTGGTACACTTATATCATTTATGTTTTGTTAAACCTGCAAGCTCCTCCAAGGTTATCCAAAACGAAACAAAGTTTTTGAAAATGGCATCTTTAAAGTATTGTATTTTAGATAGTGCTCTTTTTTGGAAGAATCATGATGGAATTCTATTAATTTTTTTATTGAAAGATGAAACTGACAAGGTTCTTAATGAATTTCATGCAGGAGACTGTGGTGGACACCTATACTGGAAGTCAACTGCAGATAAAATCTTAAGGGCTGGTTTTTACTGGCCAACCTTGTTTTCAGATGTTAAGAAATTTGTAACTTCTTGTCATAAGTGTCAGATCTTTGAGGGCAAAAGAAAATTGTTGCCTTTACCATTAAAACCAATTTCCACCGAGAGACCCTCTCAACAATGGGGACTGGATTTTATTGGAGAAATACATCCCCCTTCTTCTGGACAGCATAGATGGATCCTCACTGCTACGGATTACTTTACTAAATGGATTGAAGCTATCCCATCAAGACAGGCCAATGATTCTGTAATCATAGGGTTCTTAGAAACCAATATACTTTCACGGTTTGGCTGTCCTGAAAAAATTATAACAGATAATGTTGCCGCATTTAAGTCTAAGAAAATGATTGGTTTCTGCAATAAACATCACATTACTTTAGGCCATTCAACAGCCTATTATCCTTAGGGTAATGGACTGGCAGAATCTTCCAATAAAAGGCTTATTAATATCATTAAAAAATTATTGGAAGAAAATAAAAAGAATTGGCATAAGAAACTTACCAATGCATTGTGGGCAGATAGACTTACAACTAAGAAATCAATTAGGATCAGTCCATATGAATTAGTTTATGGTATTGAGGCGAGATTTCCATCATCCTTAGGAATTCCCGTTATGAAATTACTTCAGGAGGCTCAAGTAGAACCAAATGATATTCAGAGAATAATAAACCAAAAAACTCACTTGCAACAGACCAGAGAAGAAGTGTATCAATGATCCCAAGTCTTGCAGGAAAAGTTAAAGAAAATGTTTGACAAAAGGACTAAAGCAGAAGATTTTCAACTAGGAGACAAAGTTCTGAGATGGGATTCCAGAAGGGAAGATAAAGGAAAACATGGGAAATTTGATTTCTTATGGAAAGGACCTTACATCATTCATGCTTTACAGGGAAATAACACATATTTTTTGAAGAATTTGGATGGTTCAGAAGCTGAGGAAGGACCAGTCAATGGTCGAATGCTAAAACACTACTTTGATCCTATTTACTAGGATGTTCTGATTTTTTCAACATGTACATAAATATCCTTTCTAATGCATCAGTTTTGATTGGATGGTGACTTGCTGAAGTTGAAGCCCGAAGTGAAGGCCCTAAGCTTCAGAAGTTTTACTATCATATATATAATAAAGCCACCAGAAAAAGAAGATTTCATGGTTCAGTTAAAGGCATTTTGAGGCATCTGACCTGCTGTTCTTGAATTTTCACCAGGAAAAGCCATCCCCAAGTGGAGCCAGTGTTAGACTCCTATACCAATAGGTGTCATTTTTCATGATTGACTTGTTGAACTATGCAATATGTCAAACCTTTTTCTTGTTGCAAAGGTGTTCCATATTTTCAAAAAATCAAAAAATTTAAAAAATGTAAAGAGGGTATACCCTAAAAGAAAAATCAAAGGGTAAAAAGAATAAAATGGTCAAAAAAGTGAAAGAAATGAACCCCAAGCAAAAAATAGACCAAGGAAAGTGTGCAAATCCAAATGCCACTGCTATTTCATTTTTTGTAAATAAGTAATTGTGTGTAGCTTGTTAAACTTTGCCACAATTTATGAAAAGTCAAACTGTTTAAACTTGACTCATTCATGTTTCAATTTCATGTTGTAGAATAGAGAATAAATATCTGACCAAATAGTTTAATCTTGGCAGATAAGTAGATAGGTAGAGTTAATAAAAGGTGCTCAACAGTTTAATCTGAGCCCTTGGATGTAATAAGTGTAGAAATAGATAGATTTGCCATGTAAAAGGAAAAGAAGATTGATAAGGGTTTGCCAGTCTAAGTGCACCCTAATAAAGAAGAGAAAATGGTAGAGAAAGTAGATAGGGTAGGTATATGGCATTGCAAATTCTCATGTGATGAATGATGGCTTTAAAATGTTTGTAATCTTTTACTTTCATCACCAAGTGCAAAGGCAGAACACTACATTGGCAGGATTTCAGAACACGACAAGGTAAAAATCATTAACTTCCCATCTCAAATTTTCCCTAACAATTTACTAATTTCCCCTAAGTGCTAAGGAATTTGAATATTAAAGGGGCTCAAGGCATTTCCTTGACTTTTGGAGGGACCGGACCCTCGACCCAATGATTGGAGAAAACCTTAGTATTTAAAAATATTCATCATCATACTCATTCATTCATAAAAATCTTTTCCTAAGAAAAATCCCATTTTACTTAGGAAAAACATGCAATGATCCATAAAAATCCATTTCAAGCAAAGCATAAGTTAAATACATTATTATGGTGTTTTATACTTAGCGCTTTCTCTCATTTTTCATGTTAATATCTAACTTTATATATTAACTCCTTAGTGGAAATACCTTATCATATTATATATAATTCCATTTTATAAATAACCCAAAAAACAATCTTACTATAAGTTTTTAGCCAAAGTATTTAACCCATGTGATTAAATAAAATCCCACACTTACAATGCCCTTTGGCTAAAAATATATCTATATAATTATCCCCGCCCCTTATGGTAAGTGAATCATATCGATTTATTACCATATAATAAAAACATACGAAAAAAGGTTTAAGCATATGTCTTTTATGTTTTAAACGAAAAAATAAAAAGCCGAAGTTTTATTCAAAACAAACTTCGAAAAATAAACCCATTCATTACCCCGACCCGTCATCATACGCAAAGAGATTAATTAATCATCCGGATTAATTAATAATCTAATCCCTCCAATCAAACGCCTCCCGAAATGATTAGTTAACGTTAATTACTTTGGGCCCGCCTTTTAACTCCCCTGCAAACTTCACGTCATGTCAACCATTGGATCGCTCCATCAGACATCCACGTCCCGCATTCATTCCGCTAGCCTTCCCTCATCCGAAAGTTAACTCGCGAAATCGCAGTGGTTTTCGAATAGTGTCGGGGCCACACGTCAGTTAATCTATGGAATCGCTCCCAATTCACAAATTACAACCAGATCCCAAAGGTGGTGCGGAATAAATCGTTTTACCACTGCTCCGTGACTCGCCTCCCCGTATGCCGATCGTTTAATCCCAGCAAAAATAACAAAATATTCCCCACCATGACTTTAAATAAAACAAAACTCACACATTTTTCATTATTCTGTACTGAAGCGACTTTGTCCTCCATGCAAAGAAATTCAAAATCAACTCGTCAACTACTATTCAATCGAATTCTTACTAGTAAAAGTTACTACTGCATCAAATAGTTCCGTATTCAATTACACCACTGCACCCAGCACACCGCTTTGCTCAAACAAAAATATTTACTCCATTTCGCCCTGAACTCTGAAAGAAACTCAGCTTTCCTTGTTTTTCCACTAAAACAGAGTTAAAGTTGATTTCTAGTTCATTCCTTGATCCTAAAAACTGTAAATAATATTCCTAAACTTGCAATTGTACCCGTTTCCCCCGTCGAAACCTGTAAATTTGCTCAAATTTTCATAAAAACCCCCGAATTTTCGTTTTTTTGAATACACTAGAACCAAAAAATGGAAGTTCCTGTAGCCTTGAATGTAGCCCCATTGAATGCCCCCCATAGAGATTTGGATTACTTATCATTAGTGGACAAATATTTTCAAATAAAAGACCTAGTTTTTACTGAAAGTCCCCTTCGAATTTATTATCGCTGCAGAGACAATTATTTGAATGGATCAGATATTATTGGGTTATGGGAGTCTAGTATTCCTAGGTAACTTTTTCCCACTGTCCATATTTTCCCTGAAATAATCCATTATTGTCATGCTAATTATGATCCAAATCAAAGAGTAGTTTTATCTCCAAGCCAGAATATCCTTTTTCCCATTACTTCTTAGTCCATCAATGATATGTTACATTTTCAGCCTGGTGAAGCCCTTACTCCTTTGTCCATGGGAGAGTTATTGGAGAAAGCCACTAAATTATCCCAAGAGGAGTTAACTCGCATTTGCCAAACCTTCATGTGGCCAGAGCATCAGCCTATAGGCCCTCCCCCTTATGCTAGTGTTTTTTTCACTGAAGAAGGTCAAAATATTTTGAGTATGATATCTTTCATAATGGGTTTTAATACCAGTGAGTATGTTGACCATTTAACCCTGGTGTTATTATCTATGTTCACCCCTGGACAGCCTCCTACTGCCAATTATGACTTTGCATCTTTCATTGCAGAAAAAATCCATGATCAATTCATGAGATTAGAGAATGAGAAAGTATTCAAGTATTCTACTGTCATTTACCATCTCATGCTCTATTACCAGTCAGAAACATTCCATTTGCATATCATAAAAATTGATGCCCAAGGGAATCCAAGATCTGTTATCTTTTGGTTAGCCATTACTCATTATTCCATAGATTCTCTCTATTCTTATAATGAGTTCATTGATCTTTTCATACATCCTGCAACTACCTTGTTGACAGGAGTTTCCCCTCCAAGACTCAGCAATGAAATCAAAAAAATCCTTCAGCTTTCAAAATAGTATAAGATAGGTGACTGGTACTTCTATCAGAATCATACTGAAATTAGAATTTACGGATGTGAATTGAGCCCTTTCAAGTTACCCAGATATGTTCCAATGAGACTTTTTGCACTTGAGTATTTTAGACAAATGAACAATTCAGATATAATTCACTTATGTAATACCAAGAAAAAGGCTCAACTCAGGATAAAGAGCCAATTAGGTCCATTTATCTACAATTCTAGGGATGGAGGAGAAGAAGCTCAAAATATATTAGAGGAACATTGCAGATTACAGAAAATTTTCCATTGGGTACCCTATGACCCATTCAACTTTATTTGTGACAAAAGAATGAAAAATAAATCGGCACCCTACATGCATCGAAGAATCCCTGAGATTGAAAAGTATGCTAATATAGATGAACAAAGAAGAATATCATAAGCATAAAAGAAAGAGCTGTATTGACATGAGCCAATGTTATGAAAGATCTTGCAAAATACTTGACTGGATCTTTACATGTGTACAGAGAACCGAGGTTGCTACTTTCAAGCAGCCTATCTGCACTTCACAGAAAGCACAAAGGAATCCATATAAAGAGAGGTTGATTTCCAGGTTACGTAAACACCATCATGACAGTAATTCAACCCCAAAATTTGGAGGTCAAGACGGCACAGATTCCTCAACCAATCCAGTAGAAATGCCAAACTTGCAAACTACACTGAATGTTGAAAAGGGCAAGAAAAGAGAGTTTGAAGGTCCTACTCCTCCCAAGGAATCTTCAAAACGGCCTCAGGCTAAAAGGCAGAAAATGAATCCACTTCCAGAAGTTGAATCATATGAAGAAATCATTGATATTCTAGAAAGAGAAGATAGTCAGCAAACAAGTTCAGTTAGTGGTACATACTCTGGTCTTCAAGGAAAGACAGTACATAGGCAGATAAGTACAGAAATATCTTCTTTTAAACCTCCAATAAAAGATGCAGGAGACATAAAGAAGAATTTCATCAATATAAAAGCAAGGAATGATCCACTGAGGATACAAGTGTATAATCAATATCTTAAAATGGCTCCAAAAAATCAAGAGAGATTAATGTTAGCTTTTGACATTCAACAGGGTAAAATGCTAATGAGCCATTTTAAACCTAAAGTGCAACAACCACAGACAGCAGCTGATTATATCATAACCAATTTTGAGGTCCTAGCAAAAGATATTCATCCTTTGGACCAGATTGAATCACAAGGCATCTGGCTCTAATGATTTAGTCGATTAGCTCGAAGAAATTATAAAGCAAGGGGAAGAGTTAGGGAATATGCCAGAAGAAGCCAATAGACTTATCAATTTTTTGAATACCCAAAATGAACAGCAACTTGCAGAATTTGGAATTCAGGATAGGACAGGAACCATCTTAGAAATCAAAAGAGTTTTTACTAAAAGAAGTTTTTTGCAAAATCTTGAACGAAGGTGTTCAGACATGCAGCAAGAAATTTTTACCTTCAAAGAAATATTTGATGATCTGTTAAATAAAGGTTTGCCCAGTCTTGTTATTGCAGAAGATAGATTAATGGATTTGGAAAGTTTTGTTGTGAAAGTAAACAAACAGGTTGATGATCAAGCCAGTTCTTCAACCAGTACAGCAGAAGGAACATTACCAATAGGGAAAAGTCTTTATGAAAAATTGGAGAGTTTATTTTATCTTGAAAATGAAATAAAACATTTGTTTCCATATCAGCCTAATTTTTTCAAATACATCGAAGCTGATGAAACATTGAGAAAATTGCAAAGAAACAGATTGCCATAAGTTCAATGGTGAGATGAGATGATGGAACTTTTATAAAATTTATCCTTGGGTGAAATTTTTTATTTTACTGTGGTATATCTTGATAAAGGATAAATAGGTAAATGAAGGTCAAAGTGTATCAGTGAAAAATAAAGAGTATCAGACAAGCAAAGCAATTAGAAGAAATTACTGAAGTTGACAGCATCAAAGCCAAACCATAGGGTCTGCCTCCAGCACATTCTTAAAATTGAGGAAACAGCATGCCAGCAGTTATTCTTTTTCCTATCTACGAGACCATCTATCTCCATTTTTATTGTAACCTATTCATTAGTCACCCTAGATTATATCTCTTTTGTTATGAGATATTTTTAATAGTTTTTTGTATAAATAAGCCCTCGAAAGGAATATTGAGGGTGGATTCTTCTACTTGGCTGTAACATTGACTTTTTGGAATAAAAGAGTTTTGGAGAAACTTCTTTGTGGCTTGCTGGATGATGATTTGAAGCTCAAGACTTTTTGCAGGATTCATGTGTTAGACTACAGTTCAATAAGTCTTTTCTATCCTATGTTTTAAGTTTTATATTTGTTTATAATATCAATGTGTTCCATTTCTGAATAATTGAAAAAAAAGAATAAATCAGAAATTTCTTAAGTGTACTTTGATTTCAATTGTGATTATTCTAAATGTTTTCTTCTAAACTGGTTATAAACAATGAATTCTTAATTGCTTTTGTTTCGCTAGTTTAAACATTTTTATTACTATAGTTAAGAATTCTTAACTGCTCTTTATTTGTAATCATTCATTTTCTTTCTTTTGAACATGTTGAAATATTCTTAATTTCCTTTCATCCCTTCAAAATCTATTCCATTCATTTTAAGATCTAAAATTGTTCTCTGTTTGGCTATCTTGCCCTGCAAAGCCATCTTTGGTGTAAAAACTTAATCCAGTAAAGCCATCCTTTCGACTCCATAGCCCAATGGCCTCAAAATATTCAACCTTGCCCTTAGTTGGCAGATTCCACCATTCAAATTCAAAAAAAATTCTTGGACTTATAACTAGCCTCAAAATTTCTAAGAACAAAGCTAAAATTTAAAGAGAGAGCCCTCTCTGGATACAGATTACAGATTTCGTATCTCAAAGTTATTTAATACTGACACTTTCTTCCTTTTCACAACTTCAAGGAAAATTTGAGGATAACAAGCAAGACCTTAGTTCAAGATTTATTTCATTTAATTGTTTTCTTTAAAGCAGGACTGTCAACTATAGAGAATACTGGTTATTGCTTCCACGTTCCTAGACTGATTGTCTTGTTCCAGTTTGATTTCAACTGCATCAATTTCTAGTGGAATGAGTTATCGCTACTGTCTCCTTGATTGATGTTTGCTGAGTGAATGATTGGATTTCAGAGCATTTGAGTTTATGTTATTGTAGTTATATTTCTTTTCCAAGCATTCATTTACTCTTGTATTTAGAACATTGTACTACATATTACAAAGCATTACTCTTAGATTGAACTGCAGCCTCAGACAGAGTACACTCTTGAAATAAAAAGTCGTTCCTGGATTGATAATTAATGTAGGATAAATAGGCGTTA